>JAPDSC010039437.1:18645-40549 GCA_026290005.1 Latrodectus geometricus
CTAATATAATGTATATCTGTATCTATATCTTTATTTATGCACACACATACACATATATACATATTTATACACACGTATATATATATCTCGTCATTTGTGAGTTATAAACACGTGAAAAAGAGTTGTTATTAACGTTTTGTTTACTGCGAATGTGATGTTTATTACGGCAAGAAATGAAGGCATGACCACAAAATATGATAATTATGGCACAATTGGTTCACTCAAGTCAACGATTCCTTTTTTTCTTTTCAGGTCTGCTTTACGCACAAAATGTTCTATGTAAACAAAGATAAGCGAGACATTCGCCACGCGAATGGTTCGCTTATCTTATTCGCCATTCCACGCATGAATGTTTTGTACGGAAAAGTTACATAAGTGTACTTCACAATGTCTAAACAACATTAATAGCATAATAATAGTTACATAAACTATATTGATATATATCACATAAAAGCAGAAGAAAGTGTTTTTTTTTTAATAAAAAAAATTAAGATTTAATCCTTTTGTGAAAAATCCTGTGGTATACTATTCGTATCTTACAGGAAATTCTATATGAGCTCATACTATAAACCATTGGTTTTGGTTTTAAAATTTTCTTTTTGAACACTTGTAATCTTTTTTTTAAACAATGGAAACACATCATTAACTGAAGATATGTCATTAGAAGCTTTCTAATTTACTCATTTGTCAAAATTATTAAATAAATAAATTTTCAATTCGTTAACATAGAAAAAAATAAAATGAGTATTAATAAATAACTGAAAAAGAAGAGTTTATATATTTATTTTACTGTAAAATAATAAAATATAAGCACTGATTTAATAAAAAGGGTAACAGTGTAAAAAAATAAAAGAATAGAAGTCTGAAAGTATAATTATAAAAACACGAGGATATCAAGTTTCACGATGGTTGTATTTATCTTCTAAAATTATTTTATCTTACAATAAATCACTACACAAAAATTGTCAAAATTGATTGCTTTCAGCAAGAATTCATCTAACTGAAAAATTAAAAAACCTAATACAAGATATTTTTAATTAAAAATATTGATTTTTTAGAGATGAATGAAGAAAATATTTCAATAAGCTTTTGTTCCCATGTTTGTTTTGAAGAAAAGTATCGAATAACGAAGGGAAAGTATATTTAGTCCTTTTCACAAGAATTTAACATCATTTTTATGTGTCTTTGACATGACAAAAATAAGTAACACGGTTACACGCAGTCCTTAAATAACATATTTTGAAGAATCTTATAAATTTTCGGATTATTGGAATCAAAATATTTGGAATATGAATAATGTTAACAATAAAATCGATACAAGGATGTCTTCAATCAATATCCTTAACACAAGCATCACATTTTATTTTTTTTTTATAAATATAAGTATTTAAAGCCGATATTTTTAAGAAATTCAAGGAATGTGTATAGTTTTTCCGATATAAAATTGTCATTTTTTTTTCTTTTAAGCAGTCTTTTGATTTCATTACTTTCGTAGCAACTAAAAAGAATTTCGCAAGTATTTTATTATAGTTTAATTGCTTAAAGAAAAATTTAAAATAAGTATTATCAGTTTTCCATTGCTGTTAATGATGAATTTTCGTTTCTTAAAAGATTTTAGGAAGATAATTTATACAGTTTGGAGGATAATTTTGAAACATTCCATTGGAATTTGTTAACGACATTATCCTTTGAAAACTAGTGGGATTAAGACTTTAAACAAATAATAATTTAATACATTGATTTAAATACCAGAAAAATATTATTAATGTTATCAAATGTTTAAGATATATGAGTGCTTTTTTGTGCTTATATATCTTAAACATTTGTATACATGATTTGTATGTAAATTCCGCATTCAAATTTAAATCAATTGATCATAAAGATCTAATGTTTGAAATTTATTTATTTTAATCAATTGTAATTTTATTATTAGAATAAAAATTCTTTGTTTGTGAGGTTCTTAAATATTATCATAACCAATAACAGAGTTTATATTTCTTACATTAAATTTACAAAAAAAATTACCTATTTTTTTAGAAGTTCTTTCAAAGTCTGATCAAGTTTGTTCTTTTACTTTAAAGTCTTCTTTTAACTCGCTAACAAGATTCCAAGTAAGATTTCTGAGTTTGGCAGTCCAGTTATGGATAACAAATTAGATTAAATAAAATAGAATTTACTGTAAAAAATATCTAGTAAATACAACATTAGAAGAATGGTGTACCATTAGTATTACATGCGTTTAACGCTGGGTTACAAATCATGAGGTAATAAATAATGTGAAAGAATTGTGAATGTGCTTACAAGTGAATGTATGATGTTTTTTTAATAAATGAAGAGAATTTTAACCAATGAAGGAAAACTACAGTGAGTTAAGCAAGCAAACTGGATATGATTAGGAGGAAGGTTTATTCGATCAGGAATTTTCTCTTAGAAGGAAATTGAAAAGTTAATTGCCATTAGTTAGAAAGAGTTTCATAAAAATATAGATACAGCAAATGCGAACAAGAGAATATTTTTAGGTATGCATATTGACATTCTATTTTTATTAGCACTTTTTTTCAGTAGCAAAGCGAAGTGATTTTTTGGTAAAAACTGAAAAATGGCTTATGAAAGTCTTATTTCTTCTATTTGAATGATCAATATAGTTTCTACCAAGTTATAGAAAGTGGAAAAAATAAAAATAATTTAAGTATATTAAAGATGACAACGTAACAACGAAAGTTTCTATTTCTTTGAATCGACTGCATCTAACATTAATGAAAATTGATGAAAACTATTTAAGAATTGGAAAGAGTGTCAGATAATTTAAAGAAATGATTAAAGGTTCATGGAAATAAAATGTTTATTAGGTTTTATATTTTTATTCTCTGCTTTTGCAAGATGTGTGCTAGACTTATTCTTCAAAAAATTATACATAAGCAAAGTCAATTCAGAAGAATTTTACATGAGCTTATTTTAATTGACATGTCCTAGTTTAAAACGCATTTTCAGAAATACATTTTGATATAGATAAGGTGACTGAAATGTAAATCTTTAAAAGTTTATGAGTATTAAGAAAATTATCTATTCGTTACATTCTCGTAGATCTTCTATAGCAGGGATGGCCAAGACGTCGACCGTGATCGACCGCGAAGACATTTTAGGTAGTCCGCGCGACCATCACGATAATAACCTCGGATATTAACAATTTAATTTATGACTTATGACATAGAATTAATGAATTATTTAAAATAAAAAGATAGTTTTAAAACCTAAAACAAACAGTGCAAAGTAATACAACGTATTTGTCGTTTTACAGTGGAGAATTAAATAGAAACAACTTCACAAAATGGGATCTGCTTTTGCAACCATGAAAACCATAAAAACCAAACATCGGTCGCGTTTAACAGATGAATATTTAATTTCGTGTTTAACATTGCAATAAGCTTGTATCAGCCACAATGTGATAAACTTGTCGCATATATACAGTCCAAATTTCAACTAAACGAAGTAAATTGGAAAGTCAATTTTTGATGTATGAATATTTTGATTACTTTCGTCAGTAAATTTTTATTTTGTAAACATTGATATTAAGTTATTTTAGAAAAATTGGATAATTTACCATTTTTTCTTGTTACCAAAAATAAATATGTAAACACATACGTTACGTTAATTCAGCTCTGCCATTGGTAGACCGCCTTCGATTTTTTTCAATGTGGAGTAGACCATGGATCCCAAAAGTTTGGCCACCCCTGTTCTATAACATTAAATCTTGTTTGTTGCATCAGTAGTTTCTTTTCCTTAAATGATATTCCTTAAATTCAATAGAGAATTCTGATATATTCATGCAACAATACGACAAATCAAAAACATATGTTTTTTTCCTGTTTTATTTTCATCTACAGATATGATCGATTTTAATTGTAAGTATTTAATTTAATGGACTCATAATTACTTAAAATAAGGGGTGCCAGTTTTAGATATTAACTAGAACAAAGAAGAACTAGACGAAGAAGATATTAACTACACGAAGAAGAACGGGGTGCCACTGTAAGAAATTAACTAGACAAGTTTAAGAATTAAATAGGAAAAAATCATAAATTTTTAAGTTTAATATTTAAATATTAAATTTAAAAATTTATGATTTTTTCCTTATAATTTTTAAATATATTTGACAGAAAAATTATTTAATTTTCTTTAGACACAGTAAAAACTGATTAATTTTATCTTCTAAAGAAGCTTGTTAATTTTTGAATTAACTGTGATTGTCCTTTTCAAGTTTTGATATGGCAAAAAACATTGTATTATGCTAATAAATTCTTTCATATTTTACTATTTTTGACATTGTTCTGTTATTTGCAGTAACATCCATAATATTAAAAGAGACCTCCAACCAGAAATCTTGAAAATATAGTCTAAATTTCTCTTAAAACAATTTTTAAGTTGAAATTTAGACTTTAAAAATCTTCAAAAGAGGGATATCCACCCTCAGATGAAAATTAACACCCTTACTTTATGTTTGTAAGTCAGTCTTTGAAATGTAAAATTACAGCAATCGGAAATAAAATAAAAATGGTTATCATAAAACAATGTTCAAGTGCTTCAGGTGGAATATTAAATTGCTGAGATTGTTTCCTTGTTTGTCAAATATATATATATATATATATATATATATATATATATATATATATATATATATATATATATATATTATAAATTTTTCTCCCATTTCCTATTTGATTCTTATTTGAAAAATTGAATTAAAATCATTTCTGATTGATTTCGAATTATTTTAAATTCTTTTACATTATTGTCATTCAGCTGAATAAAACCAACTTCTTAAAATTATAACACTTTTGACAAAGGCAAGATTAGAAAAATATTGTTTCCATGGAAATACTCATTACAAAATTTGAACTTTCTAATGAATTTAAGAAAATGCTTGGCTCCAAAAGGCGAATCCCCATTTTGTCAATTTCTAATTAGCTCAATATGAATTATGGATGAAGCAGTTTCATGCGTGATAACCACCACATCATATCCTTGGTGATTTGCGTATTTTAGATGTAATACTCATGATTAAAAATTTCGTAAAATATTGTGTGCTATGCTGGCATCAATTTTAAAATATTGGGTTTCTTAAATTTTGCCCCATCAACTATTTTCGCCAAAAAAATATATCGTAAAATGTTGAAAATTTTATTCGTTTTCTTTCCCCAAATGTAAAGGAAAAAACAAAGTATTTAACTTATATTTTCACTGAAACAAATAGATAAATATTTTAGTTTTAATTTAACGATATTTATATTTTCTTGAGAATGATAGATGGAATAATAGGTAAATACCAACATTTTCAACTAATAAATATTTTTGTTTTCCTTACTTTCTACAAATTTTACGCATACATAGACTTGCTCTGTCGATGAAAAAAACCTTGGTATACCAGATTTAGTATACTCTCAAAAACTGTTAATTTTAAAGCACTGCATTTTTAATTCTTTTTTCGATTCTGATGCATGATTTCATTTTCTTTTTCTTTACATTCATTTTACTGATTTAAATTGCCATCTCGATATTTTTCCTCCAAAGTTAAATAATCTAAAATTTTCTATTGTTTTATTTATGTAAATAATTAAATTAAATATTATAACAAATTTCTGAAATTACAAAGTTAACGATTTCAACAAAAGAAAATTAAGTGGTCCAATTTGATTGATTATTGTTCACTATGAATGTAAAAACCAAATACAACAGCTTATTGACAATTCAACTATTTTAACAAGCAACTCACTGACTTTTTACGAGGATCTAGAAGCTCATAAATCATTATTTGTAGAAAAAAATTATTCATGTAATTATTTTCCAATAAACTGTTGGTAATAAGCAGGGAATAATTTTCTCTGGAGAAGCACTCAGTTCTTCTTGTACGTAAGCATTATTTCGAGGCACTTTTTAGAGACAAAATAAAACTTAACCACATTTTTTCTAATATTAGTTAAGAATTAATTAACCACTTTTGATGAAACATTTTATGTCGGGGGAAAAAACGTTTTATAACTATGATAATATAATAAAAGAATCTTTAAAATTTGTAATTTCAAGGAAATTTTCTTAGAATTTGTTATGTGATTTGACACCCTTTCTACAATACGCCACAGGGTATTAATGTATCTGGTTTTTAACACTAAGGGAAAATTCTTTTCCCAATGAAGAAGAAAATGATGGGATGTATATTTAGATAAGTTAATTTAGATAATTAGTTATATTTAGATAAAATAAGTTGAACTAGAACTGATGTTCTATTCGCGTTAGGTATTTGTCACACAAAAGTGATATTACAGAGAGATTAGAAAGCTATGAGGACGATGCCTTGAAAGAGATTAATTAAATCTTCGCTTGTTGAGCAGTTAATCCTATTAAAGGGAATTTCAGTCTTTCGGTAACAACAATTTTTCGATGCCACAAGTGAAGTTTAATTCTGATATTAGTATTTCTAGACGTTACAAAACTGTAAATGCATATGATGTGAGGGAATAGAATTATGTTTTGACCTAAAATTAGCAGTTTGACTAAGGGGACGTCTCTGGCATTTAATGAAATGATGTGTGTAGACGTTACAAAACTGTAAATGCATATGATGTGAGGGAATAGAATTATGTTTTGACCTAAAATTAGCAGTTTGACTAAGGGGACGTCTCCGGCATTTAATGAAATGATGTGTGTATTACCACCTGTTGTTACAGCCTCGATATGATTGTCATTTCTGAATAAACTGATATCTAAGTTGATGTCTTAACCAAAATATCAAAAGAATCTGATGGGGAGGGCTGTTCGGCTTAACATTATCTTTGGAATGCGTATCTATCATCTCACAACAACGTGTGTCTTCTTTAACTCTGATTGATTTCAACGAGATTAAATGCCAACTGTTTATTTGCCTCTGGATTTTGTGAGCGATTATCTATGTACAGCTAAAGTTGTTGATGACTTTAACTTCACGTGACTGTATAGTACGATGTTAGTATTTGACTTGCCATTAGTCTATTTTGTATCTACCTAAATGACAGCGTATTTTTCATGTAAAACTGGGTTAAATTCCCCTGGTATACTATATTTGCTTATATGATATTGTCCCTTTGTAATTATTACTTATATTACTTAGCTAAATTTTTAGACATTAATGGCTATTTATTGAGGTAAAGTTTAGTTCATGGTTAGAGATTTTGTGTTTGGTTGAAAATTCATGGTTAGATAATTTTACTACAATTTCATTGAGTATGTACAGATTTTCTTTTATTATTAAAGATTACATAAGTTTAACTTAAAGGTAAGGACAAATTTTGTCTCTACATTAATGATTAAATAGAAAGGAAGTTTACCTGTGATTGTTAAAACTACTTCGGAATTTTTACACATTTAAAAACCTAACTTAAAAATTTAATATGAATTTTAAAAAAGCGAACAGCTTGAAAGATATAAAAATTTCTGATTAAAGAGTTAATCGCTATAAATATCAATGTAAAACATTAAAATAAATTCTGAGAAAAGACATTTTTTATGAAAAATACGACCAGCTCAGGCTTTTTAAAAATATAGTTTTGTTCGCACTTGACATAAAGGATTTATAAAATAAATCAAGTCGAATAAAAATGCTCATTTTTATTAATTATTCAAATCTAGTTGCTTTTATATTTATAGATATTATATGTGCCGGGAAATTACATATTAAAGATTGAGAGAAACAAAAGTTATTGAGACTAAACAAAATTGCTTTCCAATAAATAATCCAAAACTAATTGAATAGAAGTACCCAATTTCTAAAATGTTACTTCTAACAGAATTAAAATGCCTTATAAATTACATACCCTACTTCTAAGAATGTTGTCAAAAATGCCATGAATTTTAATGATTTTTGAGCTTTCTGAGACTTGACGAAAAATACCATGTTTCGATATTTTGTGACAAAAATTCGCTTTATAATTCAATGTGTTACATAATACTTTTAAAAGTGATTTTTGGATATACATATATATATAAGTCACCTTCACAGATTTCTGTAAAAGACATTATTGAAGTCATATTTTGTAGCGTGAGGAAACAATTTTTAAAAAAAAATCTTAATTGATTCTTGGATGATTTTAGAACGACAAAGGAATTTGAATTTAGAAAGTTCTAAAACAAAAAAATTCTTGTAAATATCTTAATTGTTATGGAAGTAAGATTATGCTTATATATTTAGAAATCTTACCTCTTAAAATGGTTTCTGAAGATAGCAGAAAATGTATTAGGAAATAATGAAATCGACAACAATTTAAAGAGAACAAGATTATTCTTGTATATTTTGCCTAAAATAAAATACCTATCAAAACATAGAGGTACCTATCTAATATATAATTGACTGATTAACTCACTGAACTTCAGTTCAATAATACACGGATCGATTCTCTATTTGGGAGAGAATGTTTGTAGTGATTCACAAAATCTACTTTAAATTGTAGGTATTGATCAGAAATTTGTCTTCTCTGATTCCTTAATGACGCTTGGGGGTCGCGAGATAGGTAATTATTCGAAATCTACAATTTAAACTTGTCTCATTAGCGCTCGTGTGCGAGGCATTACTGTTGAACGATAAACATACCAAGCCAAATTTGTTTTTATAGGCAAAAATTAATCAAAGAGCAATAAAGAAAAAATCTAAACGGAACACAATGTAGACCTGAAAGAAATTTTCTTAAAAAATTCATGTCCTTATAAATTAGAAAATCCCTTTCCCCTCATCATTAACTCTTTCATATATTAAATAAAGTAAGCGTGCACTGGTTGAGTACCCAACTTTTTGCTTTGTTAAATATGTTTAGACTAAAAAGAAATTTGGAAAATTTGTCGTTTTATTTATTTTTATCAAGCACAACAAACTGAAGTAATTCATTTTTCTCTTGCATAATCTTTCCCAAATTCATTCAATGACAATCTTAAATAACTTTTTCTGTATTACAAGCTTATCGTAAAAACTCTTTATATTGAGATTTCAACCGTATTTTAATGTGTGTGTTTCAGAACTGAAAAGTTATGTACATAAGTTTTAATTTATTTTCTTAAATCTTTTTATGCAATATAGGTATCTATCAAACAATTTCAAATATATGCTCATTGGAAAGGTGACATTTGACACTAAAATATTCTCTTGCGGTTTTTTGTTTGATTAATTCAGTTATGAGTAAAGGGTTTTAAAACTAGAAGACAACAAACAGAAAATTCGATACATTTTCGTTTTTCTTTTATAATGGCAAAAATGCTAACCAGGTGGCTAAAATTGTGAAAGGTGTTTATCGTCCTATATATGACTATAACAACCAGTTACGCACAATTTTGGTTTCGTCGATTCCGTTTGCGTATTTGGATGCTAAAGATGCACCTCGCATGGATACAACATCGTCGTCGAGAATGTCTATAAAATATCAAAAATTATCAAACTTGACAGCATGTCTGCAGTCGTATCTTCGCACAAGACCTAAAAATCTACATGAAAACTGTTTTAAACCTTTTTACAAAGCAAATCTGAAAGAAGTTACAAAAAGTTCACGTAAAAATAATGGATTTCTTTTTCCCAAACCTAATATATATATATATATATATATATATATATATATATATATATATATAAAAAATAGAGAGAGAGAGAGAGAATGAAAAGCATGTATTTTCACGTTTGACTTTTTTAAATTTATTATTTCAATTTGAATCAGGCTCGAAAACTGTTTTAGTATTTTCTTTTTAGATGACTCTTAATCAAAGACCTCTTCTAAAAACTAAGATTTTTTTTTTAAACATAGAAAACATTTTTTTAGACAAATGTTCCATCTGCGTCTAAAATTGCCTCACCTCCTTTTGCTTTACAACCTCCAAGAACGGAAACGAAAATTCTTAATTACTATCACTTTTTCACATTCTGAAAGTAAAAAAAAAAATATTTTTTTTTTGAACGAAGAACTGAAAAAATTCTTTTAGAAAAATTTAAAGTTCTTCTGTTTTTCTCACTACTTTCAGAGGACAACATTTCAGTCGTCATGATTTAGTTAAATGTGTTTTGCTAAAACTAGCTGGCTTGAAAGAGACTCATGCATTTATGACATACAGATTATTAACAACAATTTTTGCAAGTGCAAAAATACTTTTTTATCATTGTAAGCTAGATCTTAATATTTTTTTTTTTTTTTTTTGCTTTTTATTTGAGAATTCTAATGCTTAGATTACGTCATTTTTCTTTAAAAACTATTATATCTTCTGAATTTTTGAAATTTCTTGCATGTATTGCATTTTTTACCATAAAAATGGTGCAACATGTATTTGACTATAAGTTATCTTTTTTTAATTGAGAAACTTGCTTGAGTACTTGAATAAAAAATTCACTCAAGTTTAATTATCATATAAGGCTAACTTCTGTTCATAATTTTATGAAGTTTTCCTCATGAAATCAACATATTAGTGGATTGTTTGAAATACTATATAGGGAAATTTATATTTAATAAATAATATCATTATGCGCATTATTAATGACTGAATGATATAATAGTATATAATATTTATAGTCTTTAAATTTACATTTTTTACTTGAAGAAATAATAATAATGATAAAATGACTTATGAAATTTTTTTATCAAGAGTTTAGTTATATATATATGTAGAATAATATAGTATATAATTGCTTTATAGCAGAATCAAACTAAATAAAGAAAGAATTAACATTCTAATTTTAAAATGTATAATGTGTGTGTGGTATATTTGATTTCCTTAACCTATAACTTAAAAAGTAACAAAATATGTTTATATTATGTAAATTACATAAATGACTACTCAAAAAAATTATTCTGCAAATAAATTTAAAAAAGTTATTTGTAAAAAAAAATTCAGAATAGAATAATATAAATTTAAAAAAAATTATTATTCTATTTCGAAATTTTGAGACTTTTTCGTGAGATGAGATTTGTTTCAAAGGTTCTATTTAATTATTTTTTTAAAGCAAAATATTAAAATGTATGAAAGTATGCCAGAATTGTTTTCAATATTTAATAGAACTAATTATCATAAAATTGAAAGAAAATTCGTCAAAAAATGGTTAACTAATATAATATAACTATACTGAATTTCTACTTTCTTCCAGATCAATTTTAGGGACGTGATAGGTCTTATTGTTGTCATGGCGATTGATGGATTTTCACCGAAGTGTGTTCATTTATTATTTTTTGTTATGTTGTTTTTCTTGTAAGAGCTTATTTTCTTATTATCGTCAAATCATTATGCCAAATATGTTCTCAGTGAGATGTGAATCGACAGAAAGTAAAAGTAATTTAATCACAAGAAATTAATAATTGATTAAGTAATGTTTGGTGTAGTACTTTCAAGAATGGTTCTATTGCCGCATTAAAAAAAAGTATTATAAAGTGATAATAAAACATTGGGGGAATACCATTAAATTTGTTAACATTCATGATGGAAAAATCTCATTAAATTAATCACTCATTAATTGTTGCATTGTCATGTAAAATAAGATAATGGAGTATTTGATTAGAATGAGAAGTTTATTTTCTTGGAATTAATATACCATATATGCTTATTAAATTGATTTTATGAGAATAAGCTATTTACTTGTTTTCTAAAATCTTTCAGAGAACTTGTATTATTCCTAATAAGCTGAATTTGAAATCCATAACTTGAAAATAATGTGGCAAAATTTGCTTAATCATACTGGTAAAATATTATGATAACTAATTATAATGATATAATTAATTATATTATTATAATAAAACAATAACTATACATATTACATAACTATATATATTAATTATTATATTACATACATAATATAATAATTTTTAAAACTGTTTTGTTAATATAGATATTAATTTAGGAAGAAAAGAAAAATTAATATTCGAATTTCTTAATATCTCATATTTTCCAGCATTTATTTGACATGTGATTTTCAAAAATCCCAACTATTGTTTCGTGATTCGAAATCTCAAGTAATATTTTTTTACAAATAATACAAGAAATCAAAAGTACGTAAGTAATACAAGAAATATTTTTTCACAAGTAATATAAGAATTCACAAGTAATATTAGTAATATCATAAGTAATATTTTTTCACAAGTAATACAAGAAATCACAAGTAATACAAGTAATATTTTCGATATTTTAATAGGTATTTGAGCATTATCAAAGAGAACTTGAGACAGCGATTCCATGGAGACGTTCATAAGACGATTTTCTCTTCCATTAGAGAGGCAGCTCCCAGTAAGCGATGACAAGGTCAGAGGACGCTAACCCCTCATCCTCCTCTCGCTTTACTAATTCCAGCACCCTCTTATCAATGGGAGGGAGAACAACAGCAGGGGGTGGCCAAAGAGCCATGCAACCCAAATGGAACCAACTCCATAAGGCCCGAACTATAGGGTGGAAACACGTTTGGCTGAGATGAAAGATGGAAATTTTCCACCCGATGGAGATTTGCTGGACCTTCAAATGAAGCCGTGTCCTGTTGGGTTGGGACATAAATTCGATTTATTTTGCAATGGGTGGGTGGATGGGAAGAGATAGATTTTAATGGACATGGTACCGCGAATTCCATGTTTATAAAAAGTTAGGATAAATCTTAAAATGAGATGCACCAATCCACAAATCCTGGAATCCTAAATAACAGCTGAAATTTAAAATATTAAGCTTGGTGCTTCTTCTTTAGTTTTAATATTTTAATCAATGTCTGATTTTTTAAATACTTTATTAAAATATTTTGAAATCTGGTATGTATGGTTGAATAAATTATTTCCAAGTTTTGATACGAAACATTTTCTAGGGAGAATCTAAGGAGATTTTTCTTTCAAATAGTCATTTTAATTATAAAATTGCCACTCATCCTAGTTAGTGGTCAGCGTGTTTGACTGCGGATAGAAAGGTCCTGGGTTCGAATACCAGTTCGGGCATGGATGTAATTTCTCTCTTTTCTATCTTTGTCCTTTCCTTGTATGAATGGTTGCCTACCCTATAAATGGCATGGTGTATGTGTGCCTACCCTATATGGCATGTGTGTATTGAGGAAGAAGGACTCTACGCCAAATTATGTTTCAGTTGGAAAAGTGGAGCAGTACACCCCATATTGCCAGCTTGGCTGGCACTCGACGAAAAAAGATTGTAAGATTTATTGAACTTATCTCCCTAACATGAATTATGATTATTGAAAAATCACGGAATATTAATTTAATCCACATTTTACTAGCATCATTGCATAAAATCTTGAGTTGCCTTACTACATAAATATAAACCGATATTGTTATTGTTACTTTATAATAAGTATACATATTTTTCCTTAATAATTCTGAAAATTTGCTGTTGAATTATGCAAATGTTTTTCTTTTTTTAATTTTGTAAAAGGAATTTTTTATAATAATATTTATGCTTGGTTGAAATTCAATTTGCATCTTTCTTTAAAACATTTATGCAATGTTTTTAGAAAAAAAAAAAAAACATAGTGGTATTTATTTGTTTTTTGATTTCTTATATGAAGTGTTCATAAAATACGTGACACATTTGAATGTTTTACAATTTCGAATTCCGTCTAATTTGATCGAAATCATAGCTTAAAACAGATTCAGAACTACTATCAAACATTCTCATCCGTAATTTTTTACCTAACCATTGAATTGTAGACCAGAGTGCTAACTAGTCCTACCAGAGTTGCTGTTTTTTTTGTCAAGATATAAGCATACAACTAGGTATACGTATTAAGACATGTTGTCGGTTTAATAAAGATTTTAGAATCACATTGAGAGCATATCGTAAAAACAAATTGTATTAAATAAGTACAATTTTCAAATAACACTCTTAGAAAAAATTTATATAAATATTTTTCTTAATTTTTTTAATAGTTATTTATGTATTCCAAATAAGAGTATTTCTTAAATAAAACCCATAAACTTTCTTTTGAATGTCAAAAAGCAATTTGAAGAAAAAAAGTCTCTTAGCTTGGGACATTTCAAAAAAGATTTGTCTAATTTTTGCGTAACAGAAATTGAAGGCTGAAATAAACTTTAAAAGATCAAAAAGATGTTTAATGAACAAATATTAGAATAGAAAAATTAATTAACTTCATTTATTATTATTTTAAATAAAATAGAACTTCTTAATGAGTAAAAAGTTGATTCATGCAAATATATATATATATATATATATATATATATATATATATATATATATATATATATAATTGATTTCATGGACTATGTGCATTAATTAAGTGGATTGAGAAAAATGAATTATCTTCAGATAATGACTAGTAATTAAAGATTAAAAACAAAAAATGCGAGATAAATAAACTACCATGTTTCCTTTCGTCCATTTAATTGGCTGAAAGATTTCGAAATTAATCTTTTCCTCTTGCAAAATTGTTTTCGTTCTTCAATCGAATGCTATACGATTTTCATAATTTTTGAGACTCGGTGATAGTAGTAGTATTTTTATTTACCTCAGAGAACAACTAAAAAAAATTATTCTTTTTCTTATTTACTTTATTTAAGGTGCACAAAACATACGGATTTTAAGCCACGTTTTTGAGAAATAAATATAAAATTTTGCCTTTAGATAAATGTTTTTGATTTCACAAAATTATCATTTTAAACAAAATACTTTTTGAATAAAATGTCATCTTTTGTTGAAGATGATTGATTATTAAATGATTCAAGGAAATTTTTATTTGATTATTTAAATTCAATTTTTTCAAAGTTTATGATGAGTAGAGCGATTTTAAAGTTTTAAAGGTAATAAAAAATAATTTAAAATTAGAATATAATATTTGCATAATAATATTAAAAAGATGAACTAACGATTGCAACATTAGTTCATTTACAGTTGAAAGAAAAATATTCCATTAAGAATTAGCTTCTTTAATTAGTTTTAGAATAAGCTTAATTCAATAAAAAGGTTGTTTCTTTTTTATTGATATGTTCCCAAGGAAAACATTTTAATTTTATAGTTGTTGACCAGGACTTGGGAGCATAAAATTAATTCAATCATTGATACAATTTTTTATATCAACGGATTAGCTCCACTTGCCATTACACATTAAATAAAATTTTATAAGCAGAACAAAATTAATATAAAATCCAATAAATTACCTGTATAACCAACTTCGTTAATGAGATGTTGAACGCATTGGAATGAAAATATGAATTTTCTGCAATGACTAAAGATATTATAAATGATATAGCTATAGATATAGATATTACAATGACTAATGATATAAATAATAACCAAAATCAAGCCATTGACCGCAAAACCATACAAGACAACAAATATAAAATTAGAAAAAAAACAAATAATCAGCTCATAAATACAAATAAAAAGAAAATATCAAATGTTTTATACCAATATAAAAATTAAAAGAATTTAATTCCAAACCAAGTAAAATTGTATAGATAACACCGAAATTAACTGACTAAGTGTAAACACTAAAGACAATTACAAGAAGATTTGGATGGACTTATTTTGATATCAGTGTAAAATTAAGTGAAAAGACCCAATTTGGAAACCTGGGAAATGTCAAACATTTTTTCATATATAAAGTATATATTCCAGTTTTCGATTATCACATAAAATAGAGATTAACAACAGATATCAAAGATGTTGACAACACTGACAGAAAAAATTAATACAATATGGATTAAAACTAAAAAATCTCCTAAATTTCCTATGAAATTTCCTCTAAATTAGAAGCATAATAATAAGCGTATGTAAATAAATAAAATATTTTTTTTAAACATTTAAAAATTGCAAATATCGTAATTTCAAGAAGAAAGGTTATGTCAGTACAATCACCCCACTTGAGGAAACTTGAATAGAAGTGCAGCGTAAGAGTAGACGCTGCATTAAAATTAGTCTAGTCATCCACACAGTTGGAAAATCTTGAGAAATTTCTTATGACGTATCGCATAACAGTCAAGAGAAATGCAAAATAAAAAAAAAAAAACATAAAATAAAAATAGTATAAAAAATATTCTTAAATTCACGAATTTAATTTATTATTTCCGAATTGAAGTTCGTATGCATTATCCGCATATTATCTTTTAAAAATATCATGCAAAATTTTCGAATTCGATTTTTCAATATCTGAATAAAATATTTAGTAATCTTTAATCTAAATTAGAATCTAAGTAACCCAAGAATGCTCTAGGTTATATATATATATATGTATATATATATATATATATATACAAATATGTGAATATATATATATATATATATATACAAATATGTGAATATATATATAATATATATATGTATGTATATATATGTATCTATGTATGCTTAAGTTCTGGTACAGTTTACAGTCCTATATTATAACACATTTCTTATTCATTTTGCAAAATGTATTAGAATGTTCTTATTTCTTAAGTGTACGTAAGCGCCTCACTGTTAAACATTTAGTTTTAAAACATACAAACACAGGCATTTCTTTCGGAAATAAAAATAAAATATTTAATTAAGTTTTATTTAATCAACAAGAAAAACAATTACTTCAAATGTATCTAAATGAGTGAATCAATTTGGTATTTTACTGATATGTAAATAAATACGTTTGATAAAATGGAAATGTGTCTATTTTATGAATTTTTATTGAACCAAAAAACACAAAAATTAATTCCTTAAAACTTTACTGTGAAATATATTTCAATAAATATTTTTCTATTTATAAAAATTTAAAAAATGAAAATATTTGTATAAAATAATTTGAATTAAAATAAAAATATACAGAATTACTTATTATGTGAATTGTATTTTGTTATTACAAGCATTAAATATTTTATAAATTGCTTATTTCATGAATATTTTCTAAATTCAAACAAAACTCTTTCGATTTTAATTCCAGTAATAAGTTCCATCAATAAGTATGGTACTATTTCGAAATTTAATTTATAATCTTTGTAATGAGCGAAATGTTTGGAGTTTAGGGTCTTATTGTAATCTGTCTGTAAATTCTTGTTCAATTACTCATTAAATTTTAATTATCTTTAGTTAATCTGTTGCTTAAGAAAAATCCCAAAGAGAAATCAAATATTTGAATCGCAAATATAATTAGTAACTTGGGAATACCAAATAAGTTTGCAAATTATACTTTATGCAATGTTATTTCAGTTCATTAAAATATAAATTGTAACTAATCTCTAATCCTATTATTTTATGAACTTAACTCAAAATTTCAGAACATTCCTGGAATTTCGAAAATGAGAAAACCCTTTCATCTTCTGATAAAGTAAACGGAAATACTGTTAAATAATTTAATAATTTACCTTTCCTTAGTTAATAAAATTTTCTTTGAAGTATCAAATTCTTCCTAATTTGCTTTAAAATAAAGAGCTTTAAATATATGATACAAATAAAACAATTGATTTTTTCCTAATTTAATAATACCTACTTTATTGCTAATCGACAAGATTTGTTCATAAGCATGAACTGTATGACTCTATATGACAGGGTAAATTATAGTATAATTCTTATTTATCTTAATTTTATATTTTATAAAATTTATTTAATATATATATTTTATACCATAATATTATAAAAATAATTTCATTGTTTAAAGCAATCAAATTATTCTTCATTTGTACCTAATTATTAGTTTGGGGAAAAAGAAATCCATTATTTTTACATGACTTTTTTGTAATTTCTTTCAGATTCGCTTTGTAAAAAGGTTCAAAACAGTTTACACGTAGATTTTTAGGTCTTGTGCGAAGCTGCGACTGCTGATATGCTGTCAAGTTTGATAATTTTTGATATTTTATAGACATTCTCGACGATGTTGTATCCATTCGAGGTGCATCTTTAGCATCCAAATACCCAAACGGATTCGACGAAACCAAAATTGTGCGTAACTGGTTGTTAAAATCATATATAGGACGATAAACAACTTTCACAATTTTAGCCACCTGGTTAGCATTTTCGCCATTATAAAAGAAAAACTAAAATGTATCGAATTTTCTGTTTGCTATCTTCTATTTTTAAAACCTTGTACTCATAACTGAATTTATCAAATAAAAAACCGCAAGAGAATATTTTAGTGTCAAATGTCACCTTTCCAATGAGCATAAGTTTGAAATTGTTTGATAGATACCTCACGAGATAGCGATCACTACAGACGTCTACCGAAAAAATAATGGATAACTTTTTCCTCAAACTAATATAACCAAAATGAATAGTCTTGCGGTTAAAAAAACTTTATTTCTGAAGCGATATTAAAAATGTTTTAAACAATTCCCTGTAATATAAACGATATTCACAAACGTTTCAGTCTTTTTGTTTAATGACAACTATGAGTTTTTGAAAGCTTATTTTTTTCTTTTCCTAAACTGTTATATTTTTGTTTTTGCCAAAGTAATTATCATGTTCCGTTAACTTTGAAATCTAATTTCCAAAATATTTAAAATTTATGTTAGTTTTTAATTGAAAACTTGTGTTCTTAAAGCAACCATTAATAACAATGATGTGGGATTTTTTTAAGTCTGGGGTTTTTGGGGAATATTTTTGGTAATTATCTTATTATCTTGTCTTATTATGTGTCTGACTCATGTCTTTGGGAAGCTAATTGTCTTATTATTCCATTATACTCAGCACCATAGATTTATTAAATTTTTTATATATCACAGCCTCATATTTCAATTCTGGAAAATAAATTTTTTTCAAATTTTATGCATTTAACCATGCACGAGATAGTCTAAAAACTGAAAGATTCTAGGCTTTTATAATCAAATTTTTACTATAGGTATGGAAAACTTTTTATTAGATAATATGCGTAAGGCTTATGGTTGAAAAATTTTAAAACTTCTAAACTTTTACTCTGAAATATTAATCCCGGCTTTGCCGAAGATCCGTCGTGTTTACTAATGGCGTCTGGGGCACGAATTATGTGTCGGGTCGCAATGTCTTACATGTTCCCATTTCAAATGAATACCTCTGGAAGTGGTTGGAGTCAGACTAATGGTCTTCACTGGTTTCAATCTCTAAATTGGAAGATTCAGATGGTGCTGCCATCTGAATCTTCCAATTTAGAGCCACAAGTCGTTTTTTGAAAATTGACAATATCAGGAATGTTTCCGATTTTTGCTATAAATATTTTGGTATATAGATCAATATATTACAACCATATGTAGTCGGTAAATAACAGATATTGATGGTTTCAAATTATATTCTTCTATATCTGAAAAATACTTAAAATTCTATTTAAAACCCAAATATTATGTTTTATTACAGTTTCTGCCTCCCATCCGATCTAGTGGTCAGCGTGCCTGATTGAGAATAGTGGAGATCCTAGGTTTGAACCCCGGTTCGGTCATAGACTTTCTCTCTCTTGTCTTCGTTCTTTCTTTGTATAATTGAAAAATGGTTGCCTCTCCTACAAAAGGACACCTATGGTATGTGTGTACTGAAGAAGTCGCACTCCACATCAAATTACGGTTCAGTTGAAAAAGAGGAGCTTCTTGCAAAACATCCCAAATTGCTTGCCTGGATAGCACTCGACGACAAAAAAATTACAATTCCCTGCTTTTAGTAATAAAATAAAAAAATATGCTGACTTTTTTGAAATTTTTATTTTTAGAAATCGATAAGAAAAGGGGTTAATAATACTTTCTTGACAAATAAATGTAAGGAAATAAAATACGAAAGATATTTTATTTAATTATTAATATCTTTCGAAAAAACGAGCTCATTAAAAGCGTAATGAAGATGCTTCATTGTTACGGTAAGGATTTTTGCAGCCTTTTTCCTAAAAATATTTTTTATGCATTTTTTTAATTAAATCCATTTTCGCTAATCATCTCATTCAAATGATCTAGGACTTCATTAAATAAGAATTTCAAATATCGCTGGCTTTTTTTCCCCAATTATTTTTTCATCATTAACGTAAACTCGATTAAAAAAATGTAAAATTAGGCAAATGAATGATAACAAAAGTATATTTTCGAATCTTGGAAGTCCTTAGTTTTTAAAACTTCAATAATTATATACTCGATATATATATGTATATGCTAAATTCATATTAACTGCAATAACTAAGTAATTTTTTGGCCAAAATATATAATTTCAAATATACTTAAAATTCTATGAAATCAATTAATTAATTCTTGCAAAAGTAGAGAAAAGTTCATTTTTATATTGCTTCCCACTATCTAAAATTAATTCTTTAGCTAAGAACTAAATCTATACACCAATTAACTTGAGAATCAAATATATTGCAGTTTTTTCATTGATTCTTATAATTAAAAATTATCCTAAAATATTCATAAGAAGTTATCCATGTGTTAGTTTATACATTAAATAGGTACCATGTTATTAATAGAATAAGTAGATGAAGTAATAAAATTTCTAATTTAAAAAGCAATAAAATTAGAGCTTGTATTAAAAATAAAATTTAAAATATTATGAAAATAATTGCAAATTTTATATTTATTTTTAAGTTTGATGTCTTGGTTTATATAATACCTGATGCAGTATGTTTTCTGGTGATAAGGAAAGAGAGGATTCAATATTCATGACACCGTAAATTTTGATCATCGTAAAACGTCATTTTTTTTCGTACGAATAATAGTAGAGAAAGAAAATAAATATAACTTTGATTCCGGAAATACTCTAAGTAAATATACAAACAGTTATATTTCATTATTTTATAGATTGTTTAAATTTTGATTTAATTCATTTATTAATTTTTTATGTTAAAAATGTTAATTTGATAAAATTTGATTCATTTAAATTTTAAGAGAATTTTTCTTATTCTTGTTATGTAATGTTTAAATTGATTGATGTGGCTTAACTTTATACCATGTTAAACCAAATTTAGTTTATAATTAACATGAAATCACAGTGCAATAATCTTCATTTCTGAAAAGGAATATTTTTAGCTGTTAAAAATTATGTCACTCTTGTTGTACTCGAGTACAAATAATGTCATATAATATGAAACAGTACTTAAAAAATTTCAAAATACTAATTTTTGGAAATACTAATTTTAAGGAATTTAGGCTTATTAATAAAATTATTTATAATTACTTGCAATGCTTAGAGCTGCTAGAGGATTTATAATATTTTTAAATTAAAGCTAAAAAGTACGGATATTTTCGAAAACATGATATTTTCAATCGATTAAAACGATTTATTTACCAAAAACTTGTCAGAAAAAATAACTTAACCGAAAAAAAAATCAAGATATGGAGGTATATTCGGGAGAAGTATTTAAAATGATTAGAACCGGGGAAACATGTCCCAGAAAAATAAATATTCATTCGTCATATTGGAATTAAACCCAATTTATAAACTTAAAAAGCATTGTGTATATATATATTCATTAGAGAATGCAAGAATATCATTTTACAGAAAAAA
Source organism: Latrodectus geometricus (assembly GCA_026290005.1). Lineage (NCBI taxonomy): Eukaryota > Metazoa > Arthropoda > Arachnida > Araneae > Theridiidae > Latrodectus > Latrodectus geometricus. The sequence continues at coordinate 40,042 of JAPDSC010039437.1, forward strand.
AAATGTTGCATACTAAACAGTCATTTGCATTATGTAATGTACGTTGTACAGGAATAAGTATTTTAATTTTATTCACGATTAAAAAAACATTTAAAAAAATGCTAGAATGATATTTTTAGCCAAAATATTTTTACACAATTAAATAAAACTCTTTTTTTCAAATATCAGAACATTATTTGGTACTTCACTTATTTTCACTAACAATGTTTTTCATAATTTCAACTTTTGTTGAAAGTAAATAAATGGAATGCTCTTAACACAAATAATGATCTCATACATATTCAACAATATACATTTCGTAATTTACATACTTATTCTTATCTTTTGTAGTATACATATTGATTCTTATCTTTTGTATAATGTGTACATATAGTTTACACAATACTAAAATGATACCAATCCTATTATAGATATTATGAATAGATTGTCTTAATATCTAGAATTATTAAAAACATGGGTGATTAGCATTTATAATTTTTTGCTTGGAAAGCACTATATATATATATAT
>JAPDSC010039440.1:1127-14273 GCA_026290005.1 Latrodectus geometricus
ATGTGTGGGGGGGGATCCTAATATGATGTTAATAATATAATAATTGTCAATAAATAAAATGTGTGTGATAAAATACACTTACAAGAATTTGTTAAATATAACTGACTTTACAAATAAAATAGATTTACTTTTGCAAGATGTCTTAGCTTTTCAAGAATATGTTAAATATGCAAGATTTTAGTATACTTTGTATACATTTCAAACATTTTAACTTTTTAAAATATTAATTGATTTTTTAATTTATTCAGGTAATTCAAATTAAAAATCCTCACATGTCACTTAGTTGTAATGCAAAATAAATATCAATTTATGTTAGGTTTTTTTTCAATTTAGAATATGTTTTTTAAGCAATATATAATTTTTTTACAATATTTTTATTCAAGATGTTTTTCGTCACCATTGTTTTGCAATGAAATAAAACATTTCTAGGTATATTTTGTTAACCTTTTCAAATTTCTTAGAAGAAAGATAATCTTATATTAAATTTATTAGGAATAATGAATAAGTACACGAGGGTAATTTATACTTTCTAATAAATTGTTCCTTTTTTTCATAAAACACTATATGCTTTTAAAGAAAAACTTCTTTTCTTTGCAAATTAACTATGGAAAGATCAGCAAATATCTCTAGTTGATTGTCAAATTTTAAATTTAATGCAATTATTTTGACCAAATTAACTTTCTCACAATTATTTTCGCTAAATAAATCAATATGTTTTACAGAATTTCATTTTTATCGCCTAAAAACAAAACGGATGAAGAAGCGTTCGGGAAGTCCTTATCTACTAACGCAAATTATAACCAAAAAATTTGACCTTGACCAACTCAATGTGAAAGTTTTGAATTTATTTTTCTCAAAGAATGGTTTAAAGGCATTAATGATGAATAATTTACTATTAAACAATCAGTATTTTATACATACTATTTGAAATTCAATAATGAATAATCTAATTTTTTATTCCTTTTTTAAATATTGAATAATGAAAAAATTGAACTAAATAACTAAATTCAAAAATAACTTATTTTATAAAGACTTAGGTTTTTTTGCATTATAATCTAAAGTGTTAATTTCACATTTTACAAAACAAAATTTCAATTAAAATTTAAAGAGATGTTCTAGCTTTATTTAAACTCTTCAGTTATGCAGAATAATTCAGAATACTCTTATTGTCTATATTATGTACATTAAAATATTTGATAAATGTCAAATAAAAAATATCAATAGCAAATGACACAATATTATAAATCCATCTTGTGTTAAAATAAATAATGTGCAATAATGAACTATAAAAAACTATATTTAATCCATAGCAAATTCATATAATTTACTAAATATAAATAATTATTTTAAAAAGAACCAAATAATATTTTTGTTCAGGAATTTCATAAGAAATTAATAACTTAATTTAATAGACCAAAAATTCTTGTTTTGTGTATTTTGATTTATTTAAAGTACTTATAATTTTCATTTAAATAATGATATGAAATCATCCATATAATATATTCATTTCGTAATTTTAGATTATTTTACCATAAAATATTTTGCTTGAAAAATGATAAATTAACATTTCTCTTAAGAGATAAAAATTTTTTATTTTATTTGAATTTTTAATGGATTGAGAAATTGCTTTGAACTGCCTAATAATGAAATTATTCCAAAAATTACAATTTTAATAAAAACGAAAATCGTAATTATCTATGTTATACAAACGTAATTACTTAATCTAAATTCAAACTTAATTCAAGTCCTAAGTTGAAATTGAAACATTAAGAAACATTTTTACTATTTGTTGTATTATGGCTTTTATTAAAATTGTCCTCATAAAATATGAGTGTTTTTTATATTTACAAACATAACTTATATATTAATTTTTACATGATTGTTTTATTTCTATACAAATATGTATTGTTAAATACTCAAACTCTATTCAAGAGTAAAAAGTAAAATGTATATATTTGTATCAAACACGATTAATGAAAATTTGGATGGAAATGGCAACATAACTTTGTAAAGAAATAGTTAAAAATTCGATAGAATATTGGAACGCTTACTTAATTATTTATTATGTTTATTTTTATAAATGAGTTTTTTTATTTTGTGTTTTAAGCAAAAAACAATTTAAGCAAACACATGAACGAAAATAATATTTTTCTTCCAAAAATTTTGGTAGACTTGTATTTGTAGCTCTGATGAAAACTTGGCTCATTGCCAAACAAAAAGTAATTCAAAAGAATCGACTGGCAATTATGCTAGCTGTAGCTGAACAAGATATAGAATTTTTCCGATTTTCATTTGGTTATTCAAAATTATAATCCATAATATGTATAGTTTATTTCACAATATTATTACTGAAACTTCGTAAAAACATACGATGAAAATTTGAGCTTTATTTTCAACTCTATGAGATTAATTTGCTTAAACTTTAACAAGTTAACTTTAAAATAATAAAACTTTAATATGTGTTGTGTACATAAAACTTCCTAAATCTCAGATTACAGAATTTTCTAAATCAATATCATTCTTACATACATTTCTTTAATAAAAACAACATACATTTCTTTAATAAAAATTATTTTTCACATTTAACAAAAAATAATTCAATCGGGCACACTTTAATAATAAATAAATTTATTTAATGCAGCATTTCAAATATATAATTGATTATATACTTACTGTACTAATTATCATTACTGTAATTTTGTTGATTATATACTAATTGTTATTTTATTGGTATACATAAATATATTAAATATTATTAAAAGTCTATCATATTACACTATTTTTAATTTATAATCAACCAAAATCTAACATAAACATTTAAAAAGTAAAATATGCATTTTCAAAGAGCAAATGCATTTTGAATTGTATTGTATAATATATACGAGACATACATATTATATTAAAGACTAATTTAAACAATCTTTTATTATATTTAAAAAGAAAACCTTTATTCGATATATTAAAGTATTATGTTTGAATCTTTTATTTGTTAAGATGCTCTTAGAAAATAAAACACAAGATTTAAATTAAAATCAATGTATGAAATATTACAATAAGAAATCCGAGTATTGCAACTGTTATATTTCAACGGCAAATAATCTAAGTTTAAAGATTTGGAACTATTTTAGAATTGTTAGGAATAGTTTAAATAATATTATTTTTTTAATGTTAAATGTCATTCTAAGTCTTAAAAGAAAAATCAAACATTTCTATTTTTATCATAATTTTCTTTTCCTAGATAAAATGGATTCTTAAATGTCATTCTTAACATTTTCTTTAATGCTTGTAAAAGTCTCAGAATGTCATGATCTTTAACTGTAAAACGAATCTTAATTTTGGAAACTATATTTATCTGCCTAAAAATCCTTAGTATGGATGTGCTTCATAATTTGTTTCCAGATATATCATCATGACTAATTTTTTTTTTATATTTTCAAACGAAATCTTTCTATAATGATTATTTTTTTACTAAATATAACTTGACCTTTCAAATCTAGGGTCACGATACGGAAATCAATAATGTCATTTATCATACAAGAAAGAACCGGAAGTACCATTGAAGCCCTCTAAATCTTCTTCTCAGAATCTTACAAAGCATTTGTCTCTAAGAAATCTTTTAATTATTTAATAATTTTTTATTTTATTAGTATGTATTTTATATTTTAAAATTTTTAAGCAGAATAAAATACTTTAATTATGAAATATTTCTTCTTTACTAATATACTAGACACAATTTGGATAACATGATGAAAAACTCATCATATTATGCAAATTAATTATTAAGTTATAGAAATGCAATATTTGTTAATATTATTAATTGCAAAAATATTATTATTAAAGCAAATAAAGTAGTACTACAACTAATGTAAAACCTATTAGGTTGAGTTGTTTTAATTTTTATTTCAAAAAATTATTTCATCTTTCATTTCAATTTTTTGGGGACTTCAGGTAAATTTTGCAGAAAAAACATGTCTAAAATTCAAGTTTTGTATTACAACAGACACATTTGTAGAATATTTTGGGAACATAAGCATTTTCAATAATTTTGTTGCTTTTATTTTATTATATTATATTTTGTTCTTTTCATGTTCACTGTATATAAAAAATATTACTGTAGAATAACTGAAACTTTTTACTACATTCCATACCTTGAAAATAAGCCTCCTATCAAAATAAATAATTTATTATAACGAATAAGGTAAAATATATATGAAATATATTGCATTAAATCATTTTAAATGAAATTATAATTAAAGTAAAATAAAAATTCAAATGTAAAATAATAAATTAGGAATAATAAAAGGAATTCAATTTTTCTTATAATCCTTCTTCTGCATTAAATGTATTGATATTTTTTTGTAACTTGGTGAAATATTCCATGTACTTTTATTTGAAAAACGTTTGTTCATTTAACAGTAAACTGCATTCTAATTAACATAGTTTAGAGACAGAAAATTAATATTAATTCATAAAACATGTAACATATAATTTTTAACTAAGTTAATGTACTGAAACTTTACACTTTATAAAAATATCACAAGATGAAATTAATAGCTTTTTCATACAGCATATCCCTTACTTCTTTTTTCTTATTAAAATAGAAGTTTATATAAAAATACATTTTTTACGAATATTATTTCATATAATTTTATTAACATAAAAACTTAATAAAAGCACGAAAAGGATTTTATATATTCTATGCAAAAATATTAACAAATTATTGGACACTTGATGATTTATGGTTACAGTGTTGTTCTAACATTACCAACGCATTCATGGTTAAGTTATTCTGCATTTAAAAATTTTAAATTCTGCCTTTCTACTCCAAAGCTTTGATTTCTAATGCATAATTTGAAATTTATATTCAGTATTAAATACATTGTTCTGTAGTACGAAATAGTTAATATTTATCAATTTAGCATAAATGTGTGTATGTACACTACAAAATATAATTAAAAAATTTTCAAAAATCCTATTGATTTACGTTTAAACATATGATATGAGCATTAATAAATGATGAGGGAAAATTAAAGTTAATTATAAGTGATGCAAATTTCCTGGTTATCAAAAACGGTTTTATTTTTTATTTTATGTCTTTAAATTAGAATGATTTTTTTTAGTTTTTAACAAAAATAATTTTAAAAGTTTTCCTTTTCAGTTTTTACTTCCATATATTATAAAAACAAGCTTTTGAGGAAATAAAGTTTTCAAAGCATGATTTTTAAAAGATGAATGAAATTTAATGGAATAAAAAAATTAAATTAAAAAGATGTTATTTTATATATAACTAAAAAATGTTTTTATTATTATCATGCCTTTCTATCCTTTTAAACACATTTTTCAAATTTTTAAAAAATAACTAAATAAAATTTCTAATCTGCTTTTACCTATTTAATAAAATTTATACGACAAAAATGTTTTGAAAAAACACCGTTTTTGAATTATAATATTTCAGAAGATAATAAGGATGTAAAAAGGAAGATAATAAGGATACGATGTAAGTGATGCAAATTAAAAGTATTAACAGAATAAAATTCAAATTTTCTTCAAAGCCTTTAAAAATTAAATTCTTTTGATTTCTATGCTCGTTCATTTTTTCAAAATATAATTATAATGCAAGTCCTTAAACTCATTCAAATTTCATAATAATTAAATAAAAATTTAAAAATATGAACTCGAAAAAATAAAAAGTTACAAGATTTGTTGCTTTTGTGCAAAATCTCTAATCATTGTTGATATAGTAACAATGTATTTCCATAGCTTCAGATGTTCTTACATTTGACAGTATGTCCAATAATAAAGTATAATTTATTTGATAGTATTAAGAAATTTTGGAGCATATATTCAAATACGTTTCAGTATTAATAAAATGTGTGCATTCAAATATTTTCAAATTTGCAGCCTTAATATTTGTATAAAAGTCCAATTATATTTAGTACGGAATAATTAATTTATTCCAAATGTATGATAAAAATTTATTCCAAATGAACCTTTTAACAATTTAATCCCGGATTAGAATAAAAATATATTATTTAAAATTTTAATATTACCTACATTTTATTTTATATTACATATTGTGTAATCATTTATACGTGAGGAAAAAACTATTATTCTCTTTTTTATTACAAAGTGAAAAATATGTATCTATATATATTTAAAAAATAATGTATCTCATCAATTTCTTTTTAAAATATAAATTATAATCGATATTTAATGAAAATTCCATTTATTTCATTTTTTATTCTATTGGATTCGTAAAATTTTTTGAATAATTTTTAAATTTAAAGTTTAAATAAAGAAAATAATATTAAGATTACGTTTTCTGAAATTAAAACATTATAAATTAATCACTTAAGAGACAAATATATAATAAGTTTATATGGTATATTTGTCTCTTAAGTGTTTAATTTATACTCTTGATTAAAGAAAATGTGATCTTAATATTGTTATATAATATTCTCATATCGACAAAAATATCTGTTTTAAAGGAATAAAGTATTCTTACTTAGGTGTAAAATGCAAATGAAAGTGGAATTTGAAGAATTCTATTAAATAATATTAACGTCATAATATTGTAATAGTTTTATTAGCAGATAATGTATATTCATAACATTCCACAGTAAATTTAAGGTTTCTTTAAAGACTTATAATTGTTTATTCGTTAATTACAATTAAAATTTTACATAATATATTCTGTGAATTCATGCTTCTTTTCATTAAACAAAATTAGTTTTCTTAAGTAAACTAATTTTGCAAAATTATAAGTAATTCCGATGTAATATTATTTCCTAAAATCATTTTTAAGAAAGGGAAAACAGATCTCTAATTTGAAATTTTTTCTTTATGAAAAACGAGACGTTAGATTTTATAAAAATAATAATAGAGAAACAATTTTATACATTGTTTCATATTCAAAAGCAAATTAAAATTCCTGTGAAAGTTAAATTTCATAATTAAAAATTATATTTTAATTGCAAAAAAGTTACATTTCATTTTATCAAATATATATTTTGAATGAAATTTAATTTCAAATAAAATGTTTTATATTTTTTAAATAAATATAATTTTATTTAAACTGCAGTTAATAAGTTTATTTTAATGTTTATTTCTTAATAATTTATATGATTTAAATATTTTGATTCCTACTCTTTCTTATAATTTAGTTTTATAGAGTTTTAACAGTTTCATTTCGAATTCTCCTAGCATTATCTACTTCTAAATACTATGAACGCATTTCTTTAAATTTTTATGAAACCTTTTTTTATCTAATTATAGTTCAAAAAAGATACGGTATTCTAAAAAGAACAAAAAATGAAACATGTGCTAATTGAGTGCTTAAATGTATCAGTATTCCAGCTGATAACTTTTCACCAACTTGTAACTTTTGATAATGGTACTTACAAAACCATTAACCAGGGGTTTACTCTTGACTCTATTATAATATTTTGAAACATTTTATTAATCAATAATTTAATGCTTTTGGTTTTACTTTCAAATAATATTATACATTATTTATTTAAAAATAATTTCTTAACCATTGCAGATTATAAATTCGTAACATACGGACAATTTTCAACTTAAAGTTATGGAAAAAAAAAAGATAACATCTTACTAAAACTGACTTTTAAGAAATTCAAATCGATAAACATGATTATAGTTGTTTTTCCCATATGAAAATTAAATAAAAAATTAAATTTTATAATCTAGATGAAAATTAAATCTTGTGAGTTTCAGGAAGACTACGCTATTTGATAGATTTATTAAAAGCAGTAATAGTTTTCTACAAATAAATATTTAAGCCCTAAATTTCAAAACCTTTTGTTACGAAACCATTTAGATTTAGTTTTAAACAAAATGCTAACGAAATTAATTATTTTTTAATTTAAAGAATTGTTTCAGTTTAGAAATTTTTTAACATGTAAAAAAATTTTCTCAATTAAAAATTTTTAAAGATATTTCATTTAAAAGAAAAACTTCTTGCTCTTTTTACACTATATTTTGAATTACAATGCAAATTTTATAAAAATAATTCATAAGTGTTCACAACGTCTTCTCATTTGAGTAAATATTATTTTTTGTATTGATTGTACATATTTTTCATAGAATTATCAGCTTTATTTTTTATTCTTTTTATTTCTATTGGCTGTTTATTCTCACACACATGAAACTTTTGATATGAAACATAATTTCAATGATTTTTAACTTAATTTAAATTATTTGAAACTTAATTTAAATGATTTCAATGACAAAACATTTTTTTCTTTGCATTGCTATAACATCTCAGTATTTACCGTAAAAAATGTGAACATCAACAAGTGTTTTTACATACATAAATGAATGAATGTATAATTATGTCTATACATTTCATAAATTGCATAAACTAGTATAAATATGTTTTTTTTTTAAAAAATAATACTTATTCTTAATATATTTGCTCTTATTTTAATAATATATTTTTATAAATCCCATGGTTAAGAAAACTTTGCACTGAATTTTATTAAAACGCTCTGTTATTATAATAGATAGTGCTAATATTTAATATAATAACATTTGAACTTGAATTATTTAGAAAGTTTTCGTGTTTGTAACAAGATTTTAACTTAAAGTCCACATCTATTTACATAGGGAAATTTATTTTTAATATTAGATACTGTTATATAATTATAATTTTACATGGAAGTCATTTTAAAATTTTTTGATAAATTTTCATAATTCTTAATAAAAAAATTTTCTGAAATTGTTAGACGCATACATTTTTTTAATAAAAAAATATAATATAGAAAAAAATTAATGGTTATACTTTTATATTGAAATGATGATTTCTTCAAGCATTGTTATAGTTACAAAAGTATTTTGTTATATGATTTATTTAGTAAACTTCTTTTTTACACTTCCTAAATAAATTTTGTGCCAAAAAATTAATAATAATGATTAAACATTTAAAAAGAGGTAATACAAGTAATTCTTTTAATTTATTTTATTATATCTCAAAGAAAACTTTAAAAATGCACGAAATAAAAATAATTTAATAAATATTCGCTTCAGAAATCAATGTTTAATTTCTATTAATAAAATTAACAAAACTATTTCATTAAGTTTAGTTCCTTTAAAGTCAAAAATTTGTCAAGATAATTAGCAATAAGAAAAGTAATTTTTAATAACTGATTTAGAGTTTTTCATCAAGTTAATTCTAAAAATTTATTTTTTAAACTTTTTAAAGTTTTTTTTTAAATGCTAAAGTCACATCCAATAACATTCTAAGAAAATTAAATAAAATTAAGTTAGTAGTAAACAATTATAATTTAAAATTTAGAGAAATTTATTCAATTTCTCAAGACTTAATAAATATTTTATGTATTAATTCATTGAGACATTCTATCCCTATTCAAATCTTTATAAATTTTCTTGTTACATTTAAAAAATAAAAGTTTAGATTATAAAAACTCTTTCAAATGTTTATTTATTTTAAGTTAAATGAATAATCTTTATTCATTAGTGAATTTGCTAAATAGTTTTATTATCTTGTAACAGTCAATTATCAAAAATATTTAATTTGCTAAGATATTTTTAATTTAATTTAAATCTAAAAAATATATTTATTTAAATCTAAATAATATACTTAAGGATAATTTTAATTTGTTTTTAAAAACTATTAAACACATAATTTAATGAAACTAAATACTTTTATAATCAATTAAAATTTAAAAATATTTTTTTTATTTTTAAGGCCATTTTTAAATTTTTTAAAAAAAGAATTTTAATAACTTTTTATTTATTTAGCAACAAATTTGAAAATCCTTTAAGTGTGATGTGACCTTGAAAATGTAATATTAATTACATTTATTTTATTTTACGTAAAATAGTTGCTTAACTAATATAAATAAAATAAATCACAAAAGAAAGAAATAGGAATTACGAAGGATCTTAAGTAAGTAATTCAAAAATGATTATTTTCCTTCAAAATTAGAAATTAAAATGCTTTTTTATTAATTAGCTAAAAATGGAATATATTAACATTTGAAAACTTTCAATACATGTACAAATGTAATATTAGATTAATAATCTTCATGAGAAACAGAGAAAAATAGAAAATTTCTGATTTTTATCATACCTATCACTAAAAGACACTTATAACAGAGAAATATTATAACAACACAAATGAAATTCACTATATTATGCGAATAATATTGTTTAAATATATTTTCTTTAAAGAAAAAAAATTATGAAATAAATTGAGAACTGAATCTTGACACTCTTTAAAAGTGGCAAATTGGTCTAGTAAATCAATATCACATTTCGCCACCTGAAACAACCTGTTTGTAATTTTCTCTGCATCAGTTATCAGATAACAGAGTAAATGTTTTACAGGGAGAGTTTCCTACCAGATAAAACTCGTTTTATCACTACTATCCGTAGGTAAAGTAGCAGTTGATATCAACAAGTTTCAATTATTTAAAAATATATGAAACAATAATCACTGGATATTAAACGTTGCAAGATTATTCCTATAATTTATATACATTTTACCATAAGAAAATCTTATAATTTATTAAAACAATATATCTCTGAATTAGATTTATAACTTCTTTATTTCTATATATTAATTTAAGTGTGTAGTGATTATTATTTAGTTGCTACGACATTTTATTTATAAACTAATTATAAATTATTGTCTTTTTATAGTCAAAGCATTATTTAAAATAATATGCATAATTTATGTTTAATGACTTTCTTTAAGTTAAAATTTTTCTTTATTTTAATCAGTACATAAATACGATGAATATTAAAATTAATAATTTAAATATAATTATGAAAATTATAATAAGTTAAAAAAATAATATATGTTTGTATTACACTTAAATTAACTAATGCTACGAAATTTATCCTTTTACAAAAATGTGTTTTCAAAAGTAACTAAAATTTAGAAAATACATTGGATGAATTAAATATTTAATGTAGTAAATTTAAATAAATTTTATCGAAAATTTTGGTTAAAAAATTCTCAAAAAGCTCTGTAATTTATTATATTTTGCAGATCATATTTAAATACCTATTGAATATAACAAACAAATAAAAATTTTTAATTATTAAATATTTTTATGACTATTTGGTACATTTTCTTAAAAAAAAAAACTTCTTCACCAAAGTTTAACAAGATCATTTCTGGAATATGAATATTACCACTAAGCCTAATTATGATGTATGTTTTATAATAAAATATAGCAAAATAAATTATTTACATGCAATATAAATTTTTGTTATAATATTGAAAACACAATAGTAACCAGGTCATATTATAAGTGCTGTGAAATTTTTTTAACGTAATATTAATTTTTCATTAGATAATTCTAAAACTTCTCATCAGATATAATTGATTATATCAATTAAAATTTAATTTAAATTTTAAATGTGATAAATACTTAAAGCAATTATTTTGTTACTCATTTTAAGAATTTAAGGTATTAATTAATTTTTGTTGTTTGGAAATGCATGTAGTTGGGTTTGTTTATATGGTATAAATTAAGTTCCTGGTGGATATTTGAGTGCCACATCATCGCATGCTGTGATCTATACATATTAAAAGAAGGTATTTATTTTTTGTTTAGGCTTAGTGAAGATGAGCAAAGGATCTTACCGAGCAGGAGCAGTTTGATATCTTTGGCTGCTTGGATGCCATCTTCTTTGAGATTCTTCTCAATCTGTTTACTCCTAGCCAAAGCAGCCCTTTCCTCGGCGCTCATTGCACATCCCATGGCCGAAAAAAAGGGTGCGATCCACAATCGGCGTCAAAGTATCCGTAGCGGAGGTGGCCGAACAACAACAGAACACAAGCAAACAAACCAAAAAAGAGCGGATTTCCAAGAAGAAATCAGCTACGAAGATGAAGGGATGCCGATCCGAGAGAGAGAAAAACCTTTTTCAACAGCTGATGATGGTGGTGGAGGCCGAAAGGTCCAGATGACGTCTTCGAACGACCATTGCAATCTTGTCCAGGGGCTTCAACTCCCACCGGTCTTCATAGATCGTTTGGAGGTTTTGTTTCCAGTGATTCCGAATTGTTGGAGCTTCTTTTTCGGTTGGAAGGGAAAAAACAACAACCGAAGGAGCGGCAGCGAAGTGTTTAATCCTCGAGTTGGGGGTGGGGGTGTGTCACAGCAGGTCTTCGATCTGCCAGCCAAGTGAGCTTGTTTTTCCCGATTTCGGGAATAGAAAGAGGGCGAAAAAAATTTCCGCCGGCGACCACAAAACGCTACACAAGTGGCAGTCGCGGGGTTCGCTACACCCTGTTTTTCGGTTTGCACCGGTTCTCTTTCTCCACCCTCCTTTTTCGAAGATATTCTCTACCTGTACTCTCGACTCTCCTCGCCTTTTTCTCCCCCCTACAATATCCCGGGCCGCTTTTCCCTTCGGTATGATAATGAGAGGCGACCAAAGGCTTCGGCCAATAGCTGGCGCGCAGGTCCTTTCCGCCCGCCCGCGGTTGCTATGGAGACCCGCATCTCTGCTCGGTGGAAGCCGAATGACGTCAAACTGGCGCCAGTCGCCATCTTGGCTGGCTGCGGCGCTGTTGTCGTCGGTTGGCGGGGACCGCCTGGCTAAAAAAAATCGATGCGGTTGTCTGCAGTATCGTTATCGAAAATACTAACTGATGGATATGTGGAAGAATATAACGGTGGTACAGGGGAGAAGGGGTTGTAAACCTGTGCGCATTCAACTCAGAGAGGGCGTGGGACGAAGGGGGAGGGAAAGAACCTGTCAAAAAGGGGCTTCACATTGCGATTGGCTGTCATTCCGTATTGAAGTGAAGGGTTAGGCTATTGAAAGGAACTTAATAAATCTTGAAAGTTTTCCGAAAATCGTGCACAAGAAATGAAATAAAACCGGGAACTTTTAACATTTTTGCATTTTATTTATTTTGACCGCCAAGGAATAATAATAAGCAAGGACACGTGCAGCGTCATTTTCTAAATTATTTCTATAACATTCTGTAATATCTTAAAACATAATAAAGCACTTTACACTGGGTTCAAGATATATTTCAGTTTCAATTATTATATAATTTTAAAATTAAAAAATAAATTAAAACCTATAATTTTAATTATTTTTATTAAAATCATATCATGCATTTTTTTTTCCATTCAAAAT
>JAPDSC010039454.1:0-10469 GCA_026290005.1 Latrodectus geometricus
AGTTGAAAAACAGGTCTTAACTCTACGAGAGCAGGAACGGGAATGAACATTAAAAGTATTAAAATTATCAAAATCATTTTTTCTCGAGAAACTTATCACAATTTTGGAAAAATTGAAAGTCGCAAAATGTCTGTGATGTATCGTATATAAAGTTTTAATTACCCCAGTTTTTAGTTACTATGATCTATTGATTGATTTACTAACTGTGTTTATGTATTACGTTTTACTTGACTGTTGAAGTATAAATCTAAAACATAAGACTTTCTTTTCGTTAATTCAGTCTAAATCTTTCCTGATTTTCTCAGCAAAATGCACTTTAATTAATGAAAATTAATTATTTATTCAAAAGAGAACTAAGACATAGAATTACAAATTACTGAATTACAAAAGATTTTACGTTCGATCACCTAAACAGCATGAGATCAAACTGATTGAAAACTAGTTGACAAAATAAAAAATCTGTATCAAATTTTGTAGTACTTTTTTTATCAAAAATATATATTATAAATTTGATAATATATATCAGTTTGATAAGGAAAAATAACTATGAACATTATGCAGTTTAAAAAATAAATACATAAATTTAGAAAGTTCTAATATCTATTCACTTTTTGAAAATTTCAATAGCATTTCAAAGTAAAACATAACAGGTTACGTAGATTTATCCTTAATAAATCACTAAGCCATAACTTCATCTTTGTAAAATTACTATAAATGTTCCTTTGAATGTTAAAAAACCATGCATGACTTTTATTCTGAAATACTTCATCTTCTCCAGATAAAATTGATAAACTGAAGGAACTCTCTTTTAAATGGTTTTTGAGAATAAAATTGAAATATAAATGTTAAGTCGTTAACGAAAGCATTGCGTGGAAACTTACAAAATTTTATTTCTGGTTTTAGAACAAAACAAATAGAATATTGAAGAATACGTGCAGAAGTGAATAATTAGAAAATACAAATCACTTCTTCTGTTCAAAATATTTTAAAAAATTGTAAATATTTTTTCAATAAATGAGATCTTTGCGTGATTAATATCTTCTAAGAAAATTCGTCGACGCTTCAAAATGGTAAAACAACCGGAAGCGGTAATTAGAGATAAGTTAAAATGGCTTATAAGAGTTTAGAAAAATGAAAGTTAAACTTCATTTGTTAATTTACTTTTTTTGTAATAAATATTATTTGCTCAAGAATGAACAAATTTGTCAGTTTTATTGCTTTGTTATTTAATTAAATATGAGTTTTTCAATAAGTATTCTCTTTCTTAAAGCAAATGAAATCTAAGGTATATTTTTTTAAAAGCAAACTATTATGGTAGAAAAGTATCATTTCTCTCTTTAAAAAATAATAATTTACCTATTAAATAAGATAAGATTATATACGTAAAGTAAATTATAAAAAGCAAATTATACACGTGTCTCATATTAGTTTAATTTCTCCTTATTCAATTTTTCACATGTATTGTTTTTCTTACAAACTAATTTGGCATGTAAAATGAAGAAATCCTAGGAATTTTGGTTAATTTAAATGGCATGTTTTAATTTTTCATCACGAATATCGGATCATGACGTCATGTGATATTCGTGACCCCATCATTACCAAATAAATAGAAATTTAAAAATGATTTCAGTTAGATAATACTCCAAAAAACGAATTCGATTGTTTCGATATGCACACAAACTTACATTCATAGGTGAAATAATTTGAAGGATTATTTTTTAAAATATTTCTGTACTTACTAATAGTATAGAAATTTCTACTATAAAATTCTTTAATAGATTGTAGGTTCTTCTAATAGACGTCTAGTGAAGAAATATTTCCAATAATATAATACGAATGTTTAAAATTATAGATAATTTAGTTTAACTAGCAAATTTTAGGAAGATTTTTTTCACATAATTTGGGGGGAGGACAATATATTGCAGGCAATTTTGTTTGTATTTACTATATTAAGTAAACTTTTGCCCATTATTTCTAAATTACTTTCTTTCCCTTTGCATAATAAGGAAAAATTTTATTAAAATGGTATGAGTCTTATAAACTCACCTATTCTTTTGAATCTTTCATTCTCAAAATTACTTATATTTTATAAGAATTTATGAAACTAGAATGAAATGTGATCATCATTAATCGCATTAATGATTAAACTTTGTTATTGAAAAATTATCATAATATGATATGGTTTTATCAATAAGTAAAATAAATTATATTTGATCAATGGAAAAAGTTATTAAAATTAAATAAAATGTAGGCAATAAACTTCTTTATTCATTTTTCGTTTGTAAAATGCCATTTAAGATACTAAAAATAACATTTGTTAAAAAAAATAGTATAGTCCATTAGAATAGCGGGGAAAATATGAGCAAATACAATTGAAAAAAAATCGATCAACATTTATCTTTTAAAAATAATGTATTCAATTCCCTAAAGAGATTGATCCATAAAAATTTTACCTAATATTGTAAAGCATCTTAAGGTATACAATTTGGTTATCGCACATTTCTCAGTTTTAGAAAAAAATTATTTCTTCTCTGCAATTGAATTTATGTATAAATTTTAAAATATTCGATTGATTGCGTACGGAAATGGCAAGATTACATAAAAAGTTAGGTTTGTATTCCTTTTAAAAATGTATGTGTTGCTGAGGAATTCCTTATCTAAAGGTCAGTAATATCAAATAGTTTGCTATTTATGAGTATAAGACGAAGACTTATACGAATTCTGATTGCTTGTAAATTCGGAATTTTGTATTCATTAATACAAGAAAATAAATAAGTATTAGTATTTAGAAATTATTCAATAAATTTCTGTAAAATTAAAATAGTCTTTTTGAATAAAAAATTATTGAAAAAATATGCTATTTGAAAAAAAAATTCAAAAAAAGAGGACTGTAAAAACGTTTCAAGTATTATTGCAATTTCGCAAAGCATAAAATATCATAATAATTATTACACAAAGCACATTAAAAAAAACAAAAATTATTATAAAAACATAGAAATTCAAAATTACAGAGAAAATTGTGAGTTCAGCATAGCACAATTAAATTAAGCTTTTAGTTTTTATTAGCTAAAATAATGATAATTTTAATTATATTTTTTATAATAAAACTTAAATTGGGTACAGTTTATATTTCTAAAATAAAAACAACAATTTGTAGATGTGATGAACTCATCTTCGAACCAATGAATTAAATATTTCTATAAAAATAAGTGTTGAAATTATTTAAAAAAATTATAAACTGCTGATTGTAAATTAGTGGAAAAGAACTCAATATATTAGCTCAAAAAATTAAACTAACAAAAATTAAAAATTAATCTGTTTGATAATAGAATTGCATATCTTTAAATAAGCAAATTAAGTGATATTTTAATAGATCTAAGTGAATAAATGTGTAAGAATAGAAACAACGAACTATAATATTTACTGTTCTCTAAAATTTGTGATACTAAAACAATTCCTCTATATAAATAAATATGAATTTAAACATGACGCTATCATATATAAGAAACAGCAACCAATTAATACTCAAATCATACTTAAATAACCATCAAAGTTTTTGAAATCTGACTAAGCAAGGAAAAACAGATTGAGTTCAAATTTGAAACCAATTAGAAGGATAAGAAATAAGACTTTATATAGCACTCTACTTACTAAATGACTGCTGTATACTGGTTTGCTAAGTCGTCGTGCTCGTGGAAAAAATGTAGCCCGTACGAAACTTGTGCAAGTTGATGACTGCTGTGTCATATGAAAAATATTTTATGAACTTTATGTTCTCCAATATTAGACTGGATAATTTGAGGGTAGTAGACCAAGTCTGGGAAGTATAATTTACATGTAGCTTCTAAATGACGAGAATCAACTTCGAGGGACTTCAGTTGACAATTTAGAAAAGAGTCCACTTTTATTTTGTATTTCTGGAGTTCTTGATATCCCAAAAATTAATTTGGAAATTTTCATTAAACTAAAGCGGGGGAAGATAAACTTATGTTCTTTGTTGGGAAATATTTTTTAATGTGTTATACAACAATTTTTCAAATTAAGAAGCATGCAGTTACACTAATTTGGAATAATATAATTGATCATGTGGATCTCTTTGCAGAATTAATTTACTTACCTTCTTAATAATTTTCTCTTTGGAAAATATCCTTCAATTTAAAAAAATAATGTTAAAACATTTGAAATAATTGGTAAAATTATATTTAACGATTATTTCGAGAAACAAAAAAAAATTTGCTAAAATCAGGAAATGTGTGAGTCTTGTAAGAAAAAGAATTCCGAAAAAATGTACAAGGGACTTATATATTGGTTGCATCTTTTAAGTATTTTAAAATGTTCTATAAAAGTAATAATTTTTTTCAATCTACAGTTTGAAAGATAATTTGAACTTCTCAAATGCAGTTTTGACGAACATTGAACTTTAGTTAATAGAATACAGTAATGTTAACTTTCTTTTAAAATTTTAAGATTATTTGAAATGTGCTTGTAAAATATTAAGTAAACAGCATTATATTTTAGTTACAAATTTTATATTAAGTGATATTTTCTCGCTTATTGACTTCGCTTATTGAATGAGTTAAGAACTTTAAATAGTATATTAAAAATAATGCTTCTGATAAAAAATAATTTTTCTATTTTAAATTTGAATTTAGGTTGCATTTATCAATTTGATTCTTTGCAGACGACTTCTAAAAATTTGCTCTGATTTATTTGATATTAATAGATTGTTCCAAAAATATTTTTATGATAAATTTCTAATCAAAGTATAGATTAAGCTAAGTTTAGCATCTTAATCAATTAAAAATAATTTTAAATTGAATTTAATTAGAAATGTTTAAGTTTAGAAATATTTTTAAATTTACTGAATAATATTATTTATTTTACAGGTCAAAAAATTTTTGTTTGAAGTATTTTATTGAAATGCCTATATTTCAACGTCTTTTTACTGAAGGCAATCAAAAAATCAACTTCATTTTATCATTTTCTCAAAAAATCAATTTCTAAAAAATTTCAAAGAATTCTTGATTAAATTTTAATGATTAAATATAAAATTTACCATATGGTAATGATATAATAGGATTTTAAAATGTTCAAAAATATATAATTTTTATTTTTGCATAAAAACAAAAGATGTAATATATTTTAACTTTGATCAAAATTAATAAAGATGTCGAAACTTTTATGCAAATTTTCATTTCGTATTAATGATAATAAGTTTATTTACATTTCTATTTTCATGCTTTTTATATATTTTGAAGTGCCATGAGCTCTCAATTTAAATTTAAAACTAAATACTTAATTATTTAATAATAATTACATGACAAATAATTGCAAACAAATTTTTAAGGGTATATACTAATTATAATTTAACTAAATTTTTTGAATTAATTAAGTTTTACTGAATTAAAAGAATTAGTTTGATTTTGAAATATACTGTAAATGTTTTTATCTATATTCGAGGACACAGATTTGCAACGCTTAAGTTTTATTAATCCAAACTGGTGTTAACCATAGTAATCAGCTTACAATTCATGTGTATGATCATGTGAATATATTATATACGTAAGTAAGGTAGATGATTATTCATGAGACAATGGTTAATACTTTCAAAACAATAAAATTCTCAAATATTTATATAGTATATGCAATTGAAATCTAATTTCATTTTTAAAAAATTATAACTTATATATAATATAAAATATTGCATTGCGTAATCTAATTAAAATTTATGCTTCAATCCTCTTAGTAAAAAATTAAAATATTATTTTAATCCTGTCTGAGCAAATTCAACTTTTTTAATCTATCTATACACAAATAAGAGAGATTCCTTTAGTTTTATTATTAACTATTTTCTCTATATCTTAGTAAATGCTTATTAAATTATTTAAAATGTATCTATGGAATGTATAAACTTTGGAATATAACGAAAACATTCAAGTATATCATTTTTTAACCACATAACTGATGAAATAGGAGATTTATAATATACAAAATAGAATATATATATATTTTAAATGTATATTTGAGAATTTTCAATTAAATATGTATGTAAATATTCATTTCAATAATTAATTAATTAATTAATTTTATCAAATTTATTTCATTCCTTAGCCTTTCTCCACCCTTGCGTGTTAATTATTTAAATATCTATAATTGTTTTTACTAACAAAGTAATTCTCAATCGAAATAATTTTGTTATTTAACTCTATTTGATTATCAATTCATCAAAAATATTCATAAAATGATTTTGACTGTCAATAAGAAAGGAGTTTTTTTTACTACATTTTGTAATTATTTTAATATCACACTCATTTATTTTATTGATATTATCTGAGATTTTGACATTATACTTTAGTTATAAATGGTTATTAAATATACCCATTTAAATAAAATAATCTTTATAAATGAAGACATATTCTTCCATTAATATTTTATTAATATTTTCATTCATTTTCTGATAAATACTTCATTTAATTTTATTTCAATTCATTTTAAATTATATTTCTTTAAGTTTCCACATTGGAGAATTCACTCTTTATAATAAAATTATTTAAGCTATGTAACAGTTAAACAATATTTGGTCTGAAAAACAACAACAAACTGTGCAACATAAATCTATTGTAATTTTGCTTTATCAAATTTTGGATTTTTTTGTTTTTCAGTAAAAACAAAATATTGTATTTTGTTATCAGCAATATAAACTTTTATTTAAAAAATACAGTAAAAATGTATGTGGTTAATTTAAAAAATGCCAGAAATTAGACTAAAAGAAAAATAACAGCTGGAGAAAATTTTAACTATTTAAATATGACTAGTATTGACTAAATTAGTGTCAGGCGTCTTAATTTAATTAAATTTTGCTGGTATATTGTACAGTTTGCGTTCAGTTTTGTTAAAAATGCCATATTTACAAAATATCAAATGTTTTATTTTTCGTTAATGAAGATAAAATAAGAACTGTGTTCACTTGACAAATATTAAGGTTTCAACTAATCAGTAGAATTTTTTTTTTTTAAATTTAGAATAAGGACATTGCTGAAATAATTTAAGCTAAATCCTTATTAATTTATTTATCTTTTCCAATCATATGTATGTTAAAACTAAGTGCCGAAACCGATTGCAATAAGTAAATAACGTGATCAACTGAAGAATAAAGTAAATTACAATAAATATAATTTGGTTTCTCTTTTTAATTCCTGATAGTACGGAATTTATTCACTTCTGCAAACGTTTTATTAACATTAAAAAAAAGACACTTCTGAGTTAAGGAATACAAGTTAATTTAAACTGTTGAGTTTAAAAAGAGTGCTTTGAAATGTAATTATACCTAAAATATGTTTAGTTTGCTTGGAAACGTTATTCTATTTTTTATTAATTTTAGGAAGAATTTCGTGTTTCTCACAAGAAAACATATTATATGAAATTACTCAAGTCTTATGTCATTATGAAAATAAGTTTTCACATTAAGTTTTAAATAACCACTTCACACCTATCAACTTTTTTTTTCTTTGACTTTGTGCAAAACCTCAAAAATTAAATTTCAAATATGAATTTAATTTTCTTAAAATTTTATATTCGTTACAACGACAATTACTTAATACTTAAAGATTAATTTTTTATGAACCTAAGCATTATAATATCTAATATCTTTATCGTTAGATGCATCCATAATAATAAGTAAAATTTTTAAACAAGTCCTACGAATATTAGATAAAGTTAGTTTTGCTGGAGACAGGACAGTGTCATATTTTTCAGCAATGTTCAAGATCCATTTCTGATTTGTTGATATTCCATCGCTACACACCCAACTGTTACTTGGAACTATAATTTACCATTTTGCTTATTATTTAAAACATTTAAGTTATTTTGGCAAGCCGTTTTATTCAGTCATGTGTAATAGGGGGAATAATTTCATAAATCATCAAATATATTTATTTTAACATCCATACCTCATCCTCTAGAAATCAAAAGTTATTTCAGAATCAATTAATTAAAGTTTTCCAACAAAATGAAATTGAAATTTTCATTTTGCTAAAATTTAATTAAGTAAACATATTTTATTTATTTTCCAATGAAGAATCTATTACAAGGAATATTACTATGAACATTTAAATATTGCTGAAATGTTTGATAGTAATTTATTCTCAACGAAGCATTTCAATTTTATTCATCCTTCAAATTAACATCTTCGCATTTACATTTTCCTTTTCATTTCTTAAGAAAAGGAATAACCTAAATCAACACTTTCATGAGTTTCATGAAGGGATTGCAAGTTTTAGACAGTGTGAACGAATACAATCCTTATTCTATTTGACAGCTAAAATTTTTATCTATGTTGAATTGAAAATGGCTGCACGGAGCCAAATAAAGTTCAAACCAAAATGTTGTTTTCTGGTAAACCTAAAATAAAAATTGTACATTCAATTTCAAATTTTGCTTACATCGTTTTTAATTAATTTAAAACTAATTAATGGTAATTTCAGTTTTCTGCGTAAAATTGAGCTGAGTTAGTTCAATAGTTTATAGGTTCAGATGTTCGTGCTTCAATACACTTTAAAGACCCGGTCTAATTGACCCATGTCTAAAGAAACAAAAAGTTGAGCAGTTTACAATGTAAACTTCTAAAGTTGCCTACTCTTCGTTTAATATTTAAATTAGAATTCATCGGCATGATTAACCATAAAATATTCCTTATCTAAGCTTTTCTCATTTTCTCTCTCAAGAGGTGTTGTTCTTTTTTCTTTAATAAAGCTGTCATGTATGTGTCACTGCTGGAAAATAAAAAAAAAACAATATTTTTCTTTGGTATTCCTTCTTTCTAAATTCCCACAGTATAATCGCTTTCACAATTAACAACATTTACTATTTATCTAGATTTTTCAAAAAATATTACTTGCCTTTGTATATACTGATGCTTTTTCCAACCAGTCGATTATAAAAAATCCATAGAAGCAAGAATTAAAATATTCTCATATTGTATATTTCATAAATTTGTAAGTACAATGAATTTTAAAACGTTCAGTTTGTCATTCGATTTATTTTTAGCTGATCTATATGCATTTAATTTGTAGATCAAAATAGTGTTTAAAACAAAGTTAACTGAATGTCAATGAAGTACCATTATTTTTCCTAATCTCAATCATTCTCCCCGAACATTTTTCGTCACATTACGTTCACATTTTTCATTCAAAATGTATATTCTCTTAAATTAAGAATATTTAATTAATCATTTGCCCAAAAATATTAAAAATAATTTTATTTTTCCTAACAATAAAAGCCAATTTGATAAGCATTCAGAACATATTCATTTATGCATTTTTGGTATGCTGTTTTACTAATAATGTATTCTCTGTCTAATTAAGTTTAAAATAGATTTGTAAATCTTGAAGCCGGAAAATACTACAAAAGAAATGTTTTTAACAACTTAATGTCACTTCTAATCAATTTCATAGTTTTTAAAAAAAAAAAAAAAAAAACGCTTTTCTGTTTAAGTTTTAATTGCCCTTCAATTGATTCTTTTCACTTAAATCATATATTTATGTCTAACCATAAATTTAATAAAAAATATAAAATTCTGTTTTCTTATAATTATACATAAATTAATTTCTTTTTAAGTATTTTTGTATCACACTTTAATAATTTAAGCAATTTGGGTAAAAATCCCAGTTGTAAATATAGAAATGGAAGAAACGAAAACACGTCATTTCATATAATGTACATTCTCTTTGTCAAGAAAAGAACCAATTCAAGCTTAATAAGAATTTGTAAATTAGTTAATTTGAAATTCAGGACCAAATATAAGCTCTTTCAACTTTGTCACATAATAATTTAGTTTCTGTGTGTATTTTAGGAAATAACGCTTAAAATTTAATAGATAAAGACAAAAAGAATTACCAGAAAAAAAAAACAGATATCAACAATATTTTGCCAGGATTAAACAGAAAATTTTCTTTAAGAGCCTCAGATATGATTCACATAAGCAAGGTTGTTATTTCCTATCTACATACATATAGTTTAAAAATAATTTAGATTTACTTAATATTGAGATATAAGAAAATGTTTCTGAAGTGTAAGTGTACATCGAATGACAAATAAAAACAGTTTTACAGAATAAAATTACTGAAATTTTTTATAAAAAATAGGAATATTAAATCACAAGTATAATAATAATTGATAACTTAATATTGCTCTAGAATTATATGATGAAATATTCTGACAGTGTACAGTTGAAATCAAAAGGAAATAACTTTCAGTAGTTTTCAATTCATTTAGAGCCACTCAACCTGTCTAGTGGTGAGCGTAACTGATTACGGATGGGGAGGACATGGGTTCGAATCCCGGCTCGGGCATGGATGTACTATCTATCTCTCTCTCTCTCTCTCTCTGTTTCTTGTCCATTCCTCAGATGATGGATGAATGACGGGCCTATAAACGGGTTTGTGGTGGTTTGGCTTGGGCGACGCTATTCG
>JAPDSC010039457.1:0-33049 GCA_026290005.1 Latrodectus geometricus
CAATTAAAATAATTAAAATTTTGTTATTAAAATGATAATAGATTATAAATAAGGATCAATTATATATATAACAGTAACTTAGTTTTTCAAGTTAAAAGTTTTTATCATTTAATTTCGTTCATTTGAAAGAAAGTTTGATATATTTTCTCAGTTTGAGTTGGAATCAGAACTATTTTTTCATAATTTTACTAAGTTACAGTAGTAACTCCGTTTAAACATAGTTGTAAGTTTTTGATGGATAGGAATTGCATTATGTTTTCTTGAACATTCCTTCAGTGGGGTATTGAATAAAGAATTTTATGAAATCTATATGTGATTTCTGTGTCTTTTAAAATGGTGATGTCGCTTCAGAGAAAACAACTCTCAATATATTGGAGAGCTGTGCTTCTATTGAGAACTGTTCTGAGATTCCATTTCCATCTTAAAAAATACAGATGTTAATCAGAAAAAACTAACATATAGAAAAGAAAAATAATCTGGAGAGAGCAATGGAATAATTTGCGCAATTATTTTAACTATAGTCTCACAGAGTCTAGGACTTTTTTCATATATATTTAGAAAAGAGAGATTAAATTTTGTAAAATAGGGCCAATTTTGTGTATGCTCTAAATATTAGCAAGAAAATATTAGAGTTTTGATATATAAATTGGAAAATATTAGCAATCTAAATATTAGCAGTTTTGTCAACAGAAGAGAGCATAGTGAAAATAAATAACTAAAATTTATTGAAACTTTATTCATTTCCCCACACTAGCATTTTGACAGTTATTTTACTACTGTTAGCAATTGTCGTTGTTGTTAATGACACTTGGCAACGCCAAGACTGCCCGTCAGAGAGACTAGGCGAATGAAGTCAGAGAGTGAGCGTCTTCCGTTTTTTAATAGAGCATTCTCATACGAAGATGGAAGTACGGCTTTCGGCTCATAGATGGCAGCACCACCTGAATCTTCCAATTTGGAGATTGAAACCAGTGAAGAACCAAAGTCTGGCTCCAACCGCCCCCAGAGGTCTGTTAGCAATTAAAATTATCATTGTTCCTTTTTCTGATTTTCATGACACATTTATAAATATTCACGTGATTTTCATTGATTTTCAATAAAAAAATGTCTTCCTAGTTTTTTTTTTTTTTTTATTATTATTTTTAAAAATAAGAGCTCATAATTTGTATGTGTTATGCATTAATTAATTATTAGTTCATTAATTTCCTTCAAAAGTCATTTTCTTTCATTTTTGATTAATGTTTAAGCTATATATGAAATCGTCCCTATGTATTAGTAATATAATTGATCATTCAAATTATATTATAATTAGCTGCTTAAAGGTAAATTGAACAATATTCCTGTCAACTATGTAATGCTATTTCTTCACTTATCGAAGAAATGAAAAAACAATTTTGAAGAAATAAAGATTCCTTCAAAATATCCATATCACCTAACCTTTTCTTCTTTTAAAAAAAAATGCCGCTCATTACAATAAATTTTATTGCACAATAACCAGTGTTTTTTGGCAAGTTAAATATTTAATGATTTATGCAAGTCATTTTTCCTTTCATAAATTACTTTCCAAAATGGAAAGAAGAGAAAAAATAAAATTTTTCTAAAATGTTTCACTACCAAGAAGGTCAACATTCACCAGCCCACCAGAATAATAATCAGACTCCATTGTCTAACAGTGTTGAACAAACATAACCAAAAGTTCTTAATTTTTATACCGGATGCATATTACTGGATTTCCATCTGAAGGTCTAGGATTACTGCATTTTATATAAAATAAAAGGCACGTCATTTGATAACATGAAATATTCTATCACGCATATTCTTGTAAAATGTTATTTCCGGAATTTAAATTTTTTTAAGTATTGAAGCTGCGAGGTTTCCGAAACTGTTTAAATTTCACTGGAAGTTAATTTTTATTTTGTGGTAACCATTCGCAACTAGGAAATACTTGCCATAATATATTATTAAAGCACTTTAAAGGAATTTATAACTATTTTATAATTTTGAATATTTTCTTGTGATTTTCTAAATAATTTTTTATTCGATATAAATATTTTATTTATATTGATTCAATTTTGTTCGTTTTTCAAATTATCCTGCAAAATACGTGACTTATTGATTATCACTTATGATTTTATTTGTATAAACTATTTATTTATATTTCCATATTATTTTTGCTTACGTCTGTTTATTTTCATCATTTCAATATAATTTTTTTGTCATATATTTAAAACATTATGCATAAATTTTATTTTATAAGAATTTTCTATTTTCTTTTAAGTGGTGGTGTATTACATTTTCATAATTTCTTAATTCCTAATGATTGGTATGAAACTTTCCTTAAAATTCAATTTTGGCATTAACTAACAATACTTTTAACAGAAATACATTATTTTAGAATCGTAATAAACTGAAAAAGCAAATGAGACATACAGAGTTAAATATTGAAAACTCTGAAAAACAATTAAAATTCTAATAAATATCGAAGTGACAACGAATCAGTAAAATTATAAAATTAAAAATTAATATATTGATGACAAATGTTTACTTTTCCAAAAAAAAATTAAGAAATATTTTTTAATAAATTTCTTTTCTAAAATTTTTTATAATACATTTATTACAAAGAAATACAGTTTGAAAACTCAATTAAATATTATAAACTACTCTTTAAGATATAAAACTATGCCATATACTATGACAAAATGAAGTTGATTATATTTTTTATACGATTTATTCTATTATATTTTTAATTACTTATTATTATTCATGTTATTCATATGAATATGTATATTGGTTATAGGAGGAGTGGAAAATTCTAATTCTCTAGACACTTAAACTTTATTTTACAATTCAAACTAATGTTGTGTATGAAATGTTTTGACTTCATAATCTCAATAATATAATGAATTATTTGTAAAGTAGTTTTTAAGAGTGATTTATTGTGAGAAAATGATTGAAATTCCAAGAAAAAAGTTTTCTGTTGAAATAATATTTTTTAAATAATAAATATAATTAAATTCTAACTAGTACTATCAGATTCAATTAAAAAAATATTCAACAAAATAATAAATCCTTATTCATCTTATCACATTAACTGATGTTATTGTACATAGATTTTATAACTGAACATTTGTTACTTTTTATTCACAATTGTACGTAGATTTAAGAAACTAAAATGTATCTATTGAAAGAAATGAGCCTGCAGCATTTATTTGCGAAATGGAAATATTAAATCTCTATTAATGGAATTCTTAAACTATTATTACACAAATAAAAGTTTAAATAATTCCATATTTTGATTCCCAACTCAATATTGTTATAAAATCTTTTCAGAATTTAAATTTACAATCCATGTTTTTAACTAATCAATAGTTTTTCATGTTTAATTAAACATTAAATGAATGTAAATATAGTTTAGCCAACAAGACGTTATATTAACTGCAATAACAATTCCATATTATAAAATACTTTGATTATTCCCATAAAATATTAGATTATTATAATTATTAAAAGTACTAAATTCTTTCTGATAAGGATGATAATTTCTTTTTAAAAAGCATATGGAAATACTAAAGTTCTCAACAATTTTGTAGCTCATTTCAGGAATGATATTGCCTACCACGTGATATAGGAGTACATAATTTGGTTCTCTTAGAGTTAGTTTATGATCCCTATGGGGAAACCTTTTATCCATGCGACGGAAATTAGCACAGCCATAAATTTTTAGTTTCTAATAATAAATCAGAATACTAGAGTATCTTTCATTTTAACAGCAGAAATCATAGCAGGAGAAAGTTCAAGCGATTTTTTTTAAACTTGTGAAATCAAAAAAATATATATATATAAATATATATATATCTATATATATAATGTAATATTTTGATATAATTTGTATTATTAAATTTAATGTTTTTAGTCCTATAGAAAAGACTAGAGATTGTGTAATGTTTTAGGGAATGGATTTATGATCCCAAAAGTAAAACAACGTAGAATCTTTTTGGCAACATTAACAAGTCGTTTACAAAAATTCCATGGTCTTGTTACTGCTCATAAGCCTTTGATTACGCGATGTTTGGTTGAGGAAATGCGAGGCACGTGGAAATTGGTCAGTAGATGAATGTAGAAAAGTTTCTCTGGAGTAATGAATCCAGGTTCAAGCTCTGCCAATCAAATGTCAAAGTCTAAATTTGGCTTATGCTTAAAGAACACCCTTTGACCGAATGAATTTTGTCACTGGTAAAAGTTGTAGAAGGAAGTTTGGTCTGAGGATGTCTCTTGGTATGGACTGGGGTCCTTAATCCCTATTCATAATAAGTTCAACACCGACTTCTCCTACACTATTCTAGATAACCAAGTGTTTCTTATGTAGTGGCTGTTTTAAAACTATGGAAAAAAATTTTAAGGAATTTTACGTAGTGGATCGTAGTTACTTCCAGAATTACAACGCTAAATATCGTGCTGCTACGTTCACCTTGGAATGGTATGCAGACAATAGAGTGAACCAATCGAACTGGTCTGCCCAGAATCCATACTTAAATCCTATAGAACACCTCTGAGATGAATTGGATAGCCAAATTAAAAAGTGTAACAACCGTCCATTATATAATGAAGAAAATATCATATGCATCAACGAAACACATGGGAAAACATGTCCCGAATAGTTAAAGCTGAAATTGCCCCACGTGGCAACTCTACCAAATATTAAATATAAAAAACATTATGTGTATCTCCTTTATCTTTGGTCTTCAAATACTTATTGGTAGATATACTAGAAATATTTGATACCTTATGCTGGATAATCTGATTGTCAAAAATTATTGTAAGTATTTGAAATCTTCTACTTTTGGGCCTTTTGAAAAAACATTTTCTATGCTGTAGACGAAACACAAACATTGTTAAGAAGGAAATTCAGAAATCTTTCAAGCAACCCTCCAAATAGATATGTTTACAAAATGAAGATATGGAACATTTGTTTTCCCATATTCATTAATGGGGGGGGATAAATAGGAGTATTCCACTCTAAAACACGCAGTCGTATGAATAATTCAATGTCAGCTCTGAGTATATAAATCGAAACATTTGACGGACTGTTTTCACAAAATGCCTGTATAAAGCTATCAGTGTAATAGAAATATTCAGACCAGGATAGAACATAGTATCAAGATATTTGCCATTTTTACTGAAGAAACGACCGTAAGTGAAAAAACAGAGTACTTTTTTGATTATCCATCATCGCATCAATTTGTAATTATCGATTATGAGACAAGTGCTGAAATACCTATGGCTATAAAATTTAGGAAACAATTTAGAAAAAGTAGCTTCAATAAATGCTGTATTTTATATAAATTTCTTGTTTCCTGAGCTCGGTAAAAAACTGAATTTGAAATTCAATTTCAGACAGGAGCAACAATACAGTAGTTTAACTTTAAATTAAACCAAGTGATCAATGAAGAAGTATTAAAAATGACAAGAAAGATTAGAATTCCAACATTTATATCCTGCCCAACGAACTCAGAAATCGGAAGCCATTGCTATCAGGTTTGTTCAACACCCTCTAGAATATAATATTCTAGGGTAGTGCTGGTTTGTATTGCGCGCTATGAACGTAGGATTTTGTTTTCATAACGGGGCAAACTTGGTTTCCAACTATGATATTCTTATCATACTGTGATAGATGAACGATATATTACTTTAATTTTTTTTTTTTTACAAATCTATTTACGACAGTAATACTTCCATATAAATGTGCCTTGTTCCACGTATTTGAAATATCTACCCTTTGCTTTCCTTTCACTCAATTCCAAATACTTTTTCTGCCAAACAATCATTATACTTCTTACTCGTTGATCTTATTTGTAGTATGATGATTAAATACAATGTTTGTAAACCATTGATCAAGAACATTTGTAGCTCTTGGGGACATTCTCTATAGAATGCCTTAATGCTCCAATTGGTTTACATTGATTATCTCATTGAACTAATTGCAATAACTGATTTCTTCTCTCAGCCCAATTATCATTGTCGAACTCATTTCATAGATAATTAAACATGAACAAAATTGAAAGAACGAGGCAAATTCTTTTTTCCAATTAAAATATCTGTTACGGTTGAAAGATTTTGCTTTTTCTCATTGATGACATCAAAAAATAAAATACATTTAAATTTCGTTCTGCTGCATGCTCACCTATCTGGAAAGGTGTTTTAGAAGTTTTCGGTTTTCCTCTTTTGAGGTACGATCCACTATCAATGAAAATACTAACTAGAAAGAAAATCCTCAGCAGATGATAAAAAAAAAATCTCGCAATACCTTCCTCTGTCTATTTATAAATAACATGTGGTACATATATGTACAGGTTCAAGTTAAGGATAAAGGTCAAAGGCGGATCAATTTCAGATTTTGCTACAGGAAAAGTTACAAAGTTTAGATGTTGCTACAAAAAAATCTAGGAGTGCTTTGAAAAATATCTTCCAAGATGAACACAAAATTTGGAAAGCACAGAAGTTCCTTAACGAATTTATTACAGTAGCAAACAATACATTGAAATTATTTCAGATTTGAGAAGTAAACTTTACAATCGCTTCCAAGTTTTCAAAAGGATTTCAGTTGCTACATAGTTTGACAAATAGCTTAATATAGGAATTGATATTGAAAAAATTTTTATTCATGTTGTAAAGCATTTCGATGTACAGAATTGGTTACAATGTGGCAAGAGTTGAAAGCTGATTGATTATCAAAATAATCTGTAAAACCACTTTCTTTAAGTTCTGAAATATTTGGCTTCTTGTTTCAAACGAATAAGAACGTTTTTTAAAAAATACCCAATTTTTTCTCAGGTTTAAAAGAAAATGCGTTCAGTTTTACATTTTTACATATTTGTTTGAGATTTCTTTAGCCAATATGAAGTTTATTAATAATGAATACAGAGACTAACTCAGTGATAAAAACTTTGACAATTGCATCCACACAAGAATGGAATTATCTAATCTTATATCATTAAAATATTTTTCAACGACTAAAAAGAAGTCCATTCTTCTCTTTAAAATTAATAAGTCAGATCAATAAAAATCTATTACTAAATTCATTATAAGTTGAAACTACCTTCAATTTTGCATTCTTTACAATTCTATCTCGCTTTCTTTTTTGTAATATGCAGCTTAGTTAAATATGACTTCATATTTTCTAGGATGGTAAATTTATAGATAAAAAGCAAATTAGAGATTTTTTTAAGTAAAAATAGTAGGTCATTTTTTTGGTTGGTAGCTTACAGTATGGTAGCACAGAAGCTTAATAATTTTAGCTATCACTGATCAAATGCTTTCTCATATTGAAATTCCTCTACCAATATATCATGCAACTGATATTTAATTGAAAACAATTTGATAAAGAATCCTATGAGGAGCCGTCTATACCAGTCAAATACATTAGGAAACAATTTTCCTGGGTTAAAACTGTCCATTACTTTCAGCGTATGCAATTGGATATTCTGATAAAAAAAAATTTCAGGAAATTTAATCATTTCGTTTAAAAACAAGCATATAAATTTATCAGTTTCCGATCCATTTATTTCTTCAACTATTTCTTATATATCTTAGAATAAAATTTCTATCTTTATAATAATCTTTTTAAATATATGAGAAATAATGAGAATACATTTTCCAAAAATATAATATTTAATTCTATTTTAATTTTGTCAATTTAAATTATACTATGTAACTGTCTTTTAGTAAAAATATTTAGTTCTAAATAAAAATAATTATTTGTTTTGATTTATGACTAGCTTTTAAAATGCTCTGTTCATTTACTTCATGACTTTAAATAAAATAAATGTTGCCTGAGTAAACTGGAAAACAAAAAGATCAGAAGAAGTTTTATCGGAATATTATTTTTTTTAATCAAAATCCATACAAAAATCAAAGAAAGAAGAATACTTGATTTCAACTTGAAATAGCTCCACGCTGGAACATTATAAAATATTTCAAGATGAATAAATACTGCAGAAACTCAGCTCACATACGCACACAAAGAAAATTTCTTTAAATGTGTGTTGATACCATGGATTTCTCTCAAAATTTACTTAAAGTGAATCAATAAGAAGAAATACTTTGAAATTCTTGCTACAAAATCTGTCTGACATGTTAATATTTGATTTTCTAAGACCCCTATGTTCTTCTAAAATACAATTCTCTCACGAATTTATTATGTTAAAACTTATATAAAATGATTTTTACGTATTTCTCTTAGCAAGTATTTAAATTTTATCAGATTTAAATACATGGGAGATCATAAAAATGAAAAGTTTACATAATTTTTAAGAGTATAATATATTCTATTTAAAAAAAAAAAATTTATGAAATATTCATAAACTCACATTTTTTATGTAATTATTTTTGTAAGCAAATAAACTTTTCTCATGTTTATTACAATATTAATTTCTATAATTCTATAATTAGCAAAAATATCTCTAACCAGAGTTCTAAGGATTACGTTTCAAACTATTCTGTCCATTTCATGTGTGATAGATACTATGTTTTATTATGACTAAAATATCTTGTGTAATGTTAAAAGAGTATATTAATTTATTTTAAATTTAATCTAAACCTTTTAGAAGCCGCATTTATTACTAAAGTTAGATTCCTTTATTACGTAACTTAGTCTACTTTCAACCATTTAATTTGAAATACTGATTTAATTTGAAATATTATTTATGGTTCAGAAATTAAAATATTGTCACCAATTCCCTCCTATAGAGATCAAACTTATACAGAGATCTTAAAACTGTATATATATAATTGAATACCAAAATCTATTTGCCCCTAGAAAGAATCGATACAAATCAGACATTTTCAAAGTTAAGTTGTCAGAATAAAAAAAAGAGTAAGATGGACCAAGATGAAAATCAATTTGAAAGATATTTTAATTAAAATTTTTTAAGAAATAATTT
Organism: Latrodectus geometricus; assembly: GCA_026290005.1. Taxonomy (NCBI): domain Eukaryota; kingdom Metazoa; phylum Arthropoda; class Arachnida; order Araneae; family Theridiidae; genus Latrodectus; species Latrodectus geometricus. Next base: position 8,940 of record JAPDSC010039457.1, read on the forward strand.
TGATTATTTTTCTGAGTATATAAAAACAAATTCATACCTTTCGTTTCCTTTTCTGGGTGAATCTCGATTAAGTAAATCGAAATCTCGTGTGTGTTAATCATTCTCGAACATTCTTATAAGAGAATATTCAAATTCTCAACTATTCTTATTCTGCACATTGCTTAATGATTTATTTTTACACACAAGGACAATTTCAGTCAGAAACAGTTTAAAGTGAACTCCAAGCCACTGCAAACATCCACGTCCTAAGTGAGAATCAAACTTATGAGCTTTGAAATGTAAATCTGAAGGCTCACTTATCTACCAACTGAATATTCAAATCCCGGGAATTCAGGAGATCTGAATATTCAGGCGGTAGCTGATGTGCCAGAAAAATGTTCAGAGAATAAAATCCCGAAAATTCTGTTGTTATTGATTTCAAATTTCAAATGTAGAAACTATCATGACCTATTTTGAATCGAAATTTTGTTAAAATATGTATTTTGTGCATAGGTTTTAAAAAATGAAAAATAAACATTTACTACATTCACAAAATAAAAAAAAATATTTGAATATGTAATTTGTTATACTGGCCATTGTGTATGTGCGAATACTTAAATAAATTTTCCTTATTTTAATAGTTAGAATATAAGTTCATGCTGTAAATAAACATAAATTGTAGATAAATATAAGCAACTGTTTATTTAACAACGCATAACGTACGTCATTAATAATAAAGAACTATTTTATAAGACTTTGCTTAAAGCTCACAGCATTTTGACTTTAAAAAACGCTTTCATAAAAATAAATTTTCATACTAACTTATCACTAAGGAGAATATCAGAATATCCTAAGCATTCATCCAAATAAATGTGTAAAAAGAATAGAAAAATGTCTAACCCATTGTGAATAATAATGAATGTAATATCCATTCACTATTATTCACACTGGGTTAGGATTGAACATGTGACTTTTCATTTTGAAGACTCAGGTACAATTAATAGGGTATGAATAGACCAAGCTATAGTTACTTTTACTGAATTAATAAGAATGTTCAACATTTTTCTTAAATATCTAAGCAACGCATTTTCTTTTCAATTGTAATGCTGTCTGTATTGAGTAACTGCTTTCTGGTTGTTTATTCAGTTGAATCCTAGCAGAGCCCACGTCCTTAATATTTTGGAGTGAATAATTTTGGTTAGCAATAAATTTCCCCAATCTTGGAAATCCTACTTTGATACACTAGATATGATAAACTTAACTACTTCTGGAATTCTTACTTCGCCATTTTGTTTTGCCTTGACCTTTTTTTTCAGCCTGTTATCAAGGGTGAGGGCTCTCTTGGGATTTTACCATTTATTCTAGTCCGTGAATTTTGCTACGCAAAGACTTCTACACCGTATAATTCGTTATATATTATCAGATTAATTCAATCATTTTTTTTTTTTTTTTTTTGTCTTTACAGTACTATAAATGTGCCTGATTTCTTTTGATTTTAGAAGCATTCAAAGGATTTGGATCAAATCTATTATTTCCTATATATGTATAAACAATTTAATTAAATAACAGTATATAATTAAAATCATAATTAAAATTTAAAAAGTTTATTAGGATTTTCAACAAATAATCTTAAGATTTTCACTATAGTTGAAATTTGAATATAATATTCCTAATGCGGAATATTTCTAAATCGTAATAGCGTTGTCTATTCCGAGTTTGCAGAAAATCCTTAAATTTTTCAATCAAGTTAATAATTTACTTTCTTCGGCTATAATTCTTAGCAATAATGATTTATTCATATTGTATTGTAATCTTAAAATGTATTTAATAAATACTTTTTCCTAAGAACATGTTTTATGCTTGAAAAGTTTAACACAATTCATGTAATTATAGTTAATATAAAGCAAAAATGAAATTATTGGATTTATCAAAAAATAAATGGATATTTTATTATTCCTTAAATATTACATAACTATAAAATATATTATTTGATTATTGATTTATTTGGAAAACGACCCGAAATGTAAATGAATTCGTTATGTTAATTTCATAGAAATTTTAATACACAGAATAACCGACGCAAAAAGAAAGAATTTCTGAGCATTATTTCTCTCTCTATTTAACTCATATCTGGGCTTTGGCAGGACAGTTTTTAGAACTTGTAGGATTTCTTGGAAAATTATATGCAGACATTTTTGGAAAACCATGAATATTTCTGGACAAAGAAATTAATCATGAATGATGCATTGGTTTTAGAAACGCAATTAAGATATTCTAGTTCAATAAATCCTGGAAAAACCAGCGAGAAAGTTAATATATTCAAGAATCAAAATAAATCGCTTTACCATTGAACGAAACGAAAGTCAAGTTCATGTATATTTAGAAAAATCATAAACAAAGGCACCTAAGCTTTTTCCCGTTGCCTAGGTAGTGAAGGGTAGATGCTTTAACATAGCTATCAAAAGTTTTTACTAAAAAAAAGGTTCACGTGACTAAAATTTTCCCGTTATGAGACATCACGTGTTTTGATGATTTAACCCTCATTATATTCTTATCTAGATTTTCGATTAAAAGTTCAATAACACGCCTGTTGGTGAACTATAAAAAATTTTCTCCTGATTTATGCTTTTGATAAAATCGGGTGAGGCCATCTGGTTTCTATTTTAGTATGTTAGCAATGAGTAACTTTCCATGGAAAAGAAAAGAACTTTCCGTTGAAAAAGAAAAATTACTGAATAAAAGTGAAAAATATCATTTTAACTTTCATATTGAATTGGATATTAACTAGATAAATTAAGTTGAGAGATCAAAACTAAATGCATATATGAGAGAATTAATATGAATAAAAAATAATTTATCCGGGAAATTATCTTACTTCACATTTAGTTATTTTGATCTTCAATATAGAAAAAAACCTAGATTTTAATGTAGCTTACAAATAATATTAGAACGTCAGATTAATTAATGTTATAGAAATGTAGATATAAAACTTTTATAGATATTTTTTACCAAACTATGTGTAAAATTGATCTTTTTGAGTAAAATCATAATTACCATTTTACTTTAAAATTATGATTGCATAAAGCGAAAATCTTTGATTAAGTTAAGATTTTCTAATAAATAAAAAATATTTTTAAAATTAATTTCAAATCTTCTTCAAAAAAAAAAAAAAAAAAAAAAAAAGGAAAGAGGGAAAGAGCACTTTTAAAAGTTCAACTTCTTTAACTTTTAACTTCTAAATAAAAGTTGAACTTCTCAATGACTTCTTCTAAAAAACGAAACTGCATTTAAAACATATATATTCCTAGTAAAAGGTAATGTTCTTATGCATAATATTAAATGTAGCAACAGTAATTTAGGTAGGGTAATTAAGGATTTATTTTGTAGATTAAAGTCATTGAACACTCAAACTACCTTTTATAATGCTGGACATTTTAAAGTCATATTTTAAAATGTCATCCCTTGAACTCATAATTTTTTCTTCATAGTTACATGGAAAAAAAAGTATTAGACCGCACATAATTTATAATTTTATAGATCATTTTTTGCCAGACACTTTAGAGCTCGTGTTTACCCAAGTACTAAGCTCACTATCTTCTCATCAAAAACAAAGTCTTTCGTCACCACAAATGATTATAGAAGTCTTTCTTACTAATCCTGTGGATTTATTCTTAGTTTTTTTAGAGTTACAAGCCTCATTAGATTTATCTGGTGATTAATAACAATTAGAATATAAAAATTTGAACACAAGAAGTCTGATTAGAATAAAAGCTTATTTTTAAAAGAAAAGGTGTTTTTGAATACTATTTTTCTCTAAAAACTATGCTTTTCCTTTCTTCTTCCTTAGAAAGTAACTGTTTTGTTTCTGATTATAAAATGAAATTTTAAATGATAGTACCATAGTCTATATTCACGAATTAGATTATTTCCTTTAAAGAAATTCTAGTAGGATTAAGCAATTGAGAATATGATATTCTTCAAAAAAAATTTATATAAACCTTGCATTAAAATATTTATAAGTGTATTATTAAATTAGGTATAAGGCTTTAAAATCTTAAACATTATATTCTACTAACCAATAAAATTGTTGGACCAGAAAAAATGGAAAATAATATTATATTTATTGGGCAATCGAGTTATACTGATATTAACAAGTTTTTTAAATTTTCAAGACATACACATTCGAAAGCATAAATTCTTATGCTACTTCATAGCTTCGCATGCTACTTCAACAGCGTTCTACTTTATCGATCATAGTAAATGGTGTAAGGTGATAAATTGGAAATCCATAGACCAGACTTCTTAAACTGCTGAAAAATCTAGAAAATGCCAAACATATCACAGCAGTCTAAAATTTTTCTGATTCAAGAAAGGGACGTACAATATCTAAAACATGTGGTTTTGCAATATTGTGCTGAAATATAGCGTTTCGCGAGAGTCAAATAGATGGAAGAATTATAGTTAAATTGTAGTGTTGAACAAATGTAATGTGTCAGCTTTTCAGAATGTTGTTAATCTGAATAAGAAGTGGTCTGGCATATATCCAAAAGCGCAAGCAAGCTTATGAGCTAGTATGATGATGTTAAAGGACACTGTCAACAAGCGTCCCAGATGCAACTAAACACAGATATCATCACTGTACTTTGAAAAAAACCGGCAAAAAACTGGCAAAAACCGGCCGGAAAAAAACCGGCAAAAACCACTTTCACGAAACTTCTGTTCACAAATTCATTGTTGATCACACCATCGAGAAAATTCTTTTTGATGTCCGACGTAAAATCACAGGTAATCGAAGCTATATTGGTCAAGTTGAAATTCAATTCTGCAACAGTCATTACACTGTTCTTATAAAAATATTTCGTCTTGTGAATTTCTATTCTTTAATTCAAAGCTAGTGAGATGAGGTCCATGTGATAGTCTTGTACCAATCAATTCTATTTTCCGCACATAATCGTAGTGTCATGATTGTGTGGGGTTGGTTAACCCTAATTCCAAAATAAGTTCCAATTCAAATTGAAACTAGTGGTAAGCATTTCTTAAATGAGACTTTATAAAATTTTTCACTAAGACAATAAATTCAATTGCAGTATGTAGTGTATACATTTGTTAAAATACTATAGGTATCACTAACTATAGCGTGTTTGACAGGAAGTTCAAACGCTAATCATTTTTAACTTTTTTCAATGATAAATATGGTACTATAGTAATGTTTTGTAATACAAACATTTTTATATTATATTTTCATTTAAAACGAATATTTTTTAACTTAAAAATTTTAATTAATATATATCTTTTAAACTTAAGAATTAAAAAAAAATTCTTTTCATTAACTTTAATGGAGATTTTTAAGAACAAAATGGATTTTAACTGTATTTAAAAATAAAGTTTAACTATCTGCAAGTAAATTTATCGGTTATATTGAAATACTCCTTATTTTCCACGCTTTACTAAAGATATACAAATAGAACATGTGTCCAAGATTAAAAGGCTAGATACGTTTCCTAAATAAAATGGATAATAACACCCGATAATTTCAAGTGGAAACCGAAATTAGAAATCATCCATGATATCAGAATAAAATTAACCCTGTTATAATTTCATGCCTGAACGCACATTCACTTTATTGAAATTGAAAAAGCGTCTACCGGGACTTAATTATCATATGCATTACCAAAATATCATTAATGAAACAGGATTCCGCTTTGCATTAATATGACTTGTTTCCACAACTGCGAAGAACTTTTTCCTGGTCTTTTTAAATTTAGCAGAACAAAATCGAGCATCTGGTTAGCAACAAATATTCTTCTATATAAAATTGAGCATCTGCAACTGCTTAGAGAAACCATCTGTTATTGGAATAATGGCTTAGCTTTGCCGGATGAAGGCATGTTTTGCTTCATTAAATAGTGATAGAAACTTTGTGCACGTAAATATTTATTATGGAATATTCTTATGGGCTATTTTTGCTAAATTTTGATGTTATTTTTCACCACCCTGTTGATGAATATTTGTTCTTGAATGTCATCCTTTTCACATACTAGTATATATGTCATTTTTTATAATGTTGCTGAATACTGGGATGTTTTATAAGTAAGTAAATTCCTTCACATAAAACTTCAGAAAAAAAAAATAATAATTAACCTAAAAAGCTCATATTTTTTAATATTTTTTACTGAATGCACAACAAAAGGAATCAAATAATTTTGACAACGATGCGAAGCAAAAGCTTTACAACAATGTAGTATTAAAAACTAACATGCACAAGTAGTAACACTAGTTAACTTTAAAAATTAACATTGGATAAGAGTGCTTCAAATAAAAGTAAAACAAGAAACATATTTTACATGCAGAGCAGGTGAAAAAAGTAATGTTTTAAGTAATTCAACCGAAGAAATGTAAAACAAAATGTATATTCATAACTCTAAGTATATTTGTGTGAGATTTTTAGTACTTAATACACGATTCAATTGTTAGCAAAATTTATTGTAAATTATAAATTAATAATTTTAATAAAAAACTGTGCACTAAATTTCATGTCTATAATACGGAGTTAGACAGAAATATAAAACTCACGAAAATTTTAAAGCACGGGAAATTGGCTGAAAATTTTGGGGAATAACGGAAAATAAACTCAACCAATCTTATTTCATTCCATCGATTATCTTATTTTATGTATACAACGAGAAATCAAATAAACAAAGTAATTGTGACGCAAAAAAAAAGAAAGAAAAATCTGTTGTTTACTAGTACGAAAGTGAAAGTTTCGTGCTCTGAAAACAAAAATTATACAAATAATGAAAACATTAAGCTAGTTTTTAATTAAAAAAAATATAGTAATTTATTTCTTAGAACTGTCTGAGTAAATGTTGACATTCATATTTTTTCGTTATAAATTCATGTCATTCAAAACAAAAAGAAAATGTTATTTTTTCGAAAATTAGTTTTTAAAATTATTCTTAATTGCTCATAACTATTATGCCATTATTTTCATCTATTGGGAGACAAGAGGCTGGACAAAGTCAGATAAAAGTGGTTAGATGGCTCAATGTGTGTCCGTCTGTGATTCATAGATTTTGACAATAATTTCTAGCCCAGGATTCGACATCCAGACGGTTCAACCATGGATGGCCATACGCAACCACGAATGCTAAAAATTGATATCTGTCATCATACTCACGAAGGAATAGAACTGCAACTCCGCCTGAACTCTGTCGTTGCAAGCTCCGGAACATTGATATTCAGATCAATTGTAAGTCGAAGGATTCACGAGCGTATCTTCTTTCATCACGTGATGACCATTCATTTGCTTCTACCACACTTCTCACCATAGGCCGTCATCTTGTCGAAGGCCACGCATACGCGGAACGTTGGCAATTGGCTCGTCAACATATCCACTGGATGCGTGATCATTAGAGGGCTGTTCTTTTTAAGGAAAAGTCCAAGTGTAATCTCGAAAGCGACAGTAGACGTATTTTCATTTGGAGAGAACGTGGAACTCGTTTTCATCTATCAAACATTCGTGAAAGAGATGTATACTGATAAGGCAGCCTTTGTGTAAGAGGTGATATCTCTTTGGGTGGAAGCGCAGACCTACATTTCTTTTCCTGAGGAAATGTTAATTTTCACACCTATAGAGATGACATCCTGGATTCTTATGTGCACACTTATGCTGGGGCAATAAGTGGTGCTTTCATGCTACAGAATGGCAGTGCGAAACTACACCTGGTTTACATCGTGGATGTTTATCTTAACCAGGAAATTATTGAGCACATACTGTGGCCAGCTCGATCACCAGACCTTAACCCAATCGAACATGTTTGGGGTGCACTAGGACGAAGTGTAGCTACTCTCAACCTCTCTTCTAGTATTATCCAGGTTTTCATCTACTTTAGATGAACAATGGATCGCATTTCCAACACATTTAATAAACCGCATGATTGAGAGCATTACACATCGCTGCATAGCTTCTCGAAGGGATCATACACCATATTAAATTTACGTTTCTTATACCAAACTTACACCTCCCTTTTTTTATGTATACATATACTCATTTTTATAACACCATAATTGTCTGATGACTTATTTTTATGCTATTTTGCACCTTCCTATATGTTGTATAATGTGTTTAAATTTAATTAAATTCCACGCATAACTTTTTGCGTTATCGTCATAATTGATTTATAATAACTAGGGTGTAAATATTAATTTTTTAAGTAAATTTGTATGAGCAGAATGCATTCTGTAAAAGGCGGATATAATGCTGCATATTTATAAGCGATCGTAGTTATATTGATGATAGAACTTTTCAATAGGAGGTATTATTTTCTTTTTTTCAAATACACATCTTATGACCATTTCCTTATCCTGATAAATCTTGATGACAAATTATTATACATTCCTTTAAATTTCGGTCATAAAATTGTCTTTTAAATTTAAAAATGAAAGTTAATATATTCAAAAAATTTAATACTTTGATGAATAAGGTAGTTTTAATTTTCTTTGCATTTTTAGTTACTTTTAAAATAAATAGTAGTCAAGGGAAAAAAATACAGTAATATATTTATCATAAAAAGAAACAACTTACAATGCCTTATTTTCATTCTATAAATAAGATGTGTTAAATAATGTAATACATTATCTTAGACATAAGAAATTCTAAAAATGTTTTATGAACGTAATCAAATGTAGTTTTACATAATCTCTTGATTCTATGTGATTAATATTTAATAAAAATGTCAGATGTGAATACGGATACAAGATATGGATGAAAAAATACCTTACAACAGTGTTGTTATCATTATATTTTAAAAAACATTGCCTTTTTTTTCACTTATCTAATATCTCTGTGTAGCAGACAACCTCTAAAAGCGAATTAAAATGAAAATAATCATCACTATCCTTTGTTTCTATTTTAGTTTTATTTTCTGGGCGTGCTGCAATTTTACATATTACAGATAAATTAAATTTTTTTAAGGCAAAATGTATGTTTCATAAAATCTTATTTTTGTTGTATTTCCCTTTCAATTTTAATAACATTATTTTAATAAAAAGAGAAGCAAATAATTATTTACTTACTGTAAAGAAAACAACGGAATTATACGTAATTCTTTGAAAAATTATACATGTTTTTTTTTTTTTTTTAAATAATATTTTTTTGCATTATTTTACATAATTTACTTCTCCATTTTTATGAAAATGTTTTAGCTAATTTTGATTATCCAGTCTTCAAACACTTCTTTCATAATTCATCTGTTTGCAAGGTTCTGGATATTTATATCTTGAAATAACATTTTTATCATACTTTTCTCGAAGCAAAATAAATTCTAAACCAATCATATTGAGTTCAAAAGATCCTTTCTTAGTAATATTGTTCTTTTGCTGATAACATTGTGCATAAAAGTGCTATGAACACGATGAAAATGTAGTATTTTTGATAACTTGAGCAATTGAAAACTCTCAAAATAAACTTTCAAAGTGCTCACTAATCTTCCATGGTAAGAGAAAAGGAGTTTAATATGTGTATTAAGCTCTTGACCCTTCTTTATAATTATTTCGCTGTTGCTTTTGTTCAGCAGTTTCAGGCTGTAGAAAAAGGCAAAGTGATAAACCGGTAAAACGAAAAAATATAATCATTAAAGTTTAGCGTGAATCAGATATAGACTATGTTCATCAAATACAAGGAACTAGAAGTTATATTTCTATTAGAGATTTTAAACCCTGTTAAACATATTGAGAAGGATGGGACGTTTTTATTTCCTGCATGTACATCCGTCAAGTAAGAAGCGTGGTAGCTTTTTCAATTTTCTCACTAGCAATAAGTGAATTTCATGCTATCAATGAATAGTCTTACTGACAATTTCAATAAGTCGCACTGAATGTTAAATATTCATACAGTCATTGCTTATTTACCAGTCATATATTGCGATAGACAATGTCAAATAGAAATACAAGCAAGTGTTTGATAATCATTCAATGTTAAAATGTTATTTTTATGCATTTTTAACTAATTTTATTGACTACATATGTGTTCACATATAATTTTTCGCAACATTTTACATGCAATAAACTTATATCATTTTCAGAAATTAATAGAGGAAAACACAAATTGTTTTGAAAATTAGTGAATATATAAAAATTAATTGCATCAGCAATACGAATTTTCCGCGTCGTACTTTGATCGGAATAAAACTTAACATTTATATTAGATCCATTAAGCAATAATGCCATTTCTTTTAACCCATTCTTTTCTTTTATAAGTTGGCTTCTTTGTCTCCCTACGGTTATTTTCATACGAAAGTAAATTCAAACAAGACAAATTTAAAGTGGGTTTCGAGAATGCAAACATGCATCTGTGGTGGGAGTTGAAACTGAACAACTGATGAAGCGAAAGGCAGAGAGCTAATTATGCAGGTTCCGAGTCGCCTTTTTATATTTAAATACACATAAAACTAGGTAGCAAAAAAGGTCGTATTGATTTATGCGTTTTATTTTAATAAAGGAAATCAAATTGTCAATAGAGATCTTTTAATCTTAAATACAATAATTAAATGTAGAGAAAACAAAATACATAAAAGAAGTAAGAAATCAAAAATATTTTTTTAATTTAAAACAACTAATTAACGATGAAAAAAATAAATTTTAAGTTTTTATAACATTTTAAAACGATAAAGATATTACAAAAAAAGTCCATTTAGTATGCTAAATGAGTCTACCGATCTTTTATCTCACATTTTCCAAATTCGATACTCATATCGATTTTTCCTCAGCTTTCTCTAGAAGTTGATGCGTTCATCGATGTGGAATTTTATAGCATTCGCGGATAAAGGAAACACTAAGCCAACTAAACAACCTAAAATAACTGAAGCAAAGCTAATTAGCATCTGAAGCAAACCACAGATAAGACTCCCAATTAGCTTAATTATATTGCTGGATTACCGAACTTTGCAGGCGATAAAATTTGGACCGTGAAAATATTTATTTTTATATTTTGGCAGCAAAACATATTTCTAACGCTAATAAAGAAGTGAAAAAAAATTACGTTAATTGCTAAGCTCAAAAGAGTTTAAAAGTGAACTTTATACTGAAATATCATACTTTTAATTGGCATTTTTAAAAGAATTGTAGAAATTATTTTAGAATGATAAATATGTGATACACAAAGGAATAAATATTAAGAATATTTTTGTTTTGCAGAATAGAACCACAAATTTCTTTTATTTGGAATGCTAAATTCATATACATAAACTTTATTAATTACTATCATTTTTACACAATATTAGATTTTAAAATGGCTTACCTTAATTTCAACACAATTACATGGCTACAAATAGAAACAAAAATTATCAATACTATTATCAGAGTGATACAGGTCTGTATTCAAGAAGACTAATTATATCCCCCCGAACCACTGGTACACAAATGTTCATTGAGCAAGAGAAAATTCTTCCCAGATCAAATCAGACATAAACTTCTACACTTTTCAAAGGTAAATATAAGTTCATATCAAAGAGAAATTTAGATTGTCGGCTTATCTGAAGGAAAAGACAAGAGGAACAAACAATTTAACATTGAAGAAAAATACAGATAAAAAAATATTGAAATAATGGTTAAAGTAGGGATCTCTCTGGGCAATTATACTGACTTGCATACATTCCATGGAGAAAATATGACTGTTGGGAAATATCAAGACGAATTCCTATATCAATTATCTGCCACTCCTATCAATATATTCATTCTGGTGGATGAAAACGCCCAACCATATCGAGTTGTTTGTTGAAGATTAACCTTGAGAGTTTTAATAAACATCAAATAAAATGGCCTTTCAATCTACAGAGAGATATAAATTCGTTACAGCAACTTTAAGGCTACTTTGTCAGACAAGTGGCCGCTTTGAGTCATTCTCCAGGATCATTACAGTCATTGAAAAAGGTTACTGATGTGTAAGGATTGTTGTTCACTTCCTATTTCAGTGTTTAACAATTTGACTGGTAGCATGAAAATTCGACGCCAATGAATTGCTATTAGGAGTAGAACCCATTCGTTTTACCTCTTTGAATTACTTCTAAGTAAATATTAGACATGAAATCAGTATTGTTTCTTTTGAGTAAGGAATTTTTTGCAAAGTGTGTTTTTTCACTTTTTGCAAAACATTTTATATTTGAATTTATATAAATTATAAAGCTCCTTTCAATAAAGAACTGTTAAATGCATATTTCTTCAACATTTCTTGTTTCTATGTTAAGGTTATTTTTAGTCAAAAATTGTTGTATATTAACATTTGCATAAAATTAGTGTACACGAATATTAAATATTAAAATCAAATTTTAAAAATGAGACATAAAAACAATAGTAAATAGCTCTACAGTACAATCCTGAGGACCCTCATTTATTTTGAATTCTTATTGTAGAAAAAAAAAAATACATTATTTATAATACAGAAAAGCTAACTCCAATTTTGAATATCCTTCTGCTATAATTAAATTCCAGTAAGTGTAAGTTTTCATTATTTATTCTTATAAGATGCAAAAAGTATATGCAATAAAATAATATGCAAGATATTCATATTAAGCCTTTAAGATGATAAAAACCATGAAATGTATCTGATAATTAAGGATGCACCATTTCTTGGAAATTGGCATCATATACAAAATTTGCATAAAATCTCCCTAACCTATTTTACAAGAAAAAGTTCAAATGGTATTTATTTGCAGACATGCTGTTTTTTTTTTTTTTTTTTTTTTTTTTTTTTTTACAAACTTTACACACCTATATCATGCTATCATTGGTGTTTGATTGATACTGAAAAGCAATTTTTTGCACAAAACAGCTAATTATATTGGGACCTGCAATTCATTGTACATCAAAAACGTCTACATTCAGGGCAAAAATTGCATGCACAAACTGCAGAATCAAAGGCCAGAGCTCTAGATATTCAAATGCATGACATTACGACGCAGAGATTTCATGATGGGCAAAATGGAAGTTCATACAAAAATGTAACATATCAGTATGACAATCCTTTAGTTTCTCTAAAAAACAAGAAATGCAGGACATTGATTCAGGAATTAATGATCTTGGACCTTGACTTTCTGAGGTTTAGATGAAAACAAAAAAACAAATTGTCTTCTTCAATAATTTTGCTAACCACTTTAATTAAAACTGAAATTGCGATAAATGTTTTAGCTTAATCAAAAGTAAAACTAAATATAATATATCAACTTTTTGACTTGAAATCTTAACTTAATTATTAGGGTTACCAACTTAAATTAGATTATTTTTTTTTAAAATTATTTCGTTGACTACATAAATTATTTTTTATAATTTATAACTTTCAAAATAAAATAAAAAGAAAGAACTTAAATTTAATATGAACTTAAATGTTTATGATAAAATTATTTATATTCTATGATAAAATATAAATAATTTTATCATAAACTAAATGAATCACTTGAATGATATATTGTTTTTATACAATATCTTTACAGTATTACAAGAAACAAAAAAAATAATTTTAATATTACAAACACCTTTTCTATAAAAAATAAATATTTATTTAAAAAATTTATTAAAACAAGTTTTATTTCATTAATTTTACAATAATTTTATTGCCAATCTTGTTAAACAACTTTTCAACATAGAATAACTATCTTTATTTATAAAACAAAACATTTTTTATTTAAAAAATGAATTGTATTCATATTCCTTTTAATATCCTGAAAAAAAATTTAAGCCTGAAAATGAATTTAATATTTTATTGAATATGAAAAATAAATAACAAATGTATTTTTATTTTTCTAATAGCTTTGTTTTATCTTCATTCCACAAAAAGTTTTCTTCTATAGCACACAAGAAATCTTTTATTTTAGGAGTAGTTTGAACTAACTTAAAGTCTTCTTTTTTTAAAACATATGGAGACAAATCTTCTTCTACTTTTTCTAAGCACAATATATCACACAAAAATGCTTCTTTTGTTATAACCTAAAATGAAACCATGAAAAACTATTTATGAAAAAAATTAACAGAAACATATACATATGCTAGAATATGCTAATACACATTCGTTAAAAATAAAAATTAGAAGGAAAATTTAAGTAAAATCAACTCCTAATTCACCTCATTACTAATTTATTGGTCTGAAAAAGAATGTAATGATGCTAAAAATAAAATACAGAAAAAGTATTACAAATAGTTAATAATTAATAATGAACAAAAATCTAAATATTTTGTGCCACTTATCAGGAACAAAATTAAAATTTACAATTTATTGACCATAATGTTTAATTAGTTTCAAGCAAAAATGCTAAAATTACAAACCATTAAATATATAAAATATATACATTGCACCACTTTCATTTAAAAATTTATAAACTTTAAATCAAGTATTATTAATATTAATTAAAATCAATATTCACATAAAAATAAGACTTAAAACTTGGAAAATGCTGGTTTATAAAGGAAATTAATACAGTAACTAAAATATTTATAATCTTCCATAAAGAACTTAAAACAAAATAGAATTATGGTTAAAATAAAATTCAGTATAGAAACAGTTTCTCAAAGTTTTAATTTTTAATCAGATTATAATCTATTTATAAGTAAGGGTTTCCTTTAATTATACACTTGTACATTTATCCATAAAAGAGAAAACAAAAATTTATGAGTGACAGCTTCTTCCTCATGAAAACAAAGAATTGTTATAAATTCAGACAGAGAGAAGCTTAAACTTTATAAATAATTATCCTAGGAAGAATTCTGAGATGTGAGTACTTTCTATACCTCATACATTGTTCAACTTAGAAAAATAAAAAAAATAAAAGCATCTTTTTTAATTTGAATAAATTAACTGTTTCCTGAATAAAAACAATATGAGTAACAAAAGACAAGTGTCATCATAAAATATTATTTTGCAACTTTATTTGAAATGAATGTGGCAAAGAATTAATTTTCCTTTACACTAATTACTTTTTTTGTACAACTGTTGAAATTAATAATAACTAACACTCATGTGTACTTTAATCATTTTCAATGTAAATGTCTACTTTGTGTGATCAAAATATGCTTAACTATACACAACCATATTTTCATAGTTTTTTTAAATATGTTGCACAGAGATCAATTTCATAAAATTATTAATGATAAGTATATATGATAATCAAAATTTGAGATAAAAAAAGTATTTCTGCATGTTTATTTTCGATTTCAAACTGACACATACTTTTCTCAGTTGAAAAAAATTTTCATATATAGAATTGAATACATAAAAAAATAAAACTTCATTTTCCAAACTTTATCAAACATGAAGTATACAAAGCTAAGATATGCAGTGTCACATAAATGCAGAATAGAATATTATTCAATCACAGAAAATGTTACATTTAAAAATATTGTACAACTACTGAGTTACATAATCATGCTTTTCTGTCACCAGTGATTCTGCAATGATAGTGTATGTTAACAACAACAAATTTTAAATGGTTAAAGGAAAAATGCTTTCAAATTAAGCAGAAATTTTTATACAAAAAAAAAAAAAAAAAAAAAAAAAAAAATTTTATGAAATATAACATTTAATGAAAACTATTTTAAATGACATTGAAGAAAAATTACAATATAAAATGTGAATACAAGGCAGTTATATTTTATAGACAAATTAAATTTATTAAAGTTAATAAACTTGTATGAAATTCAACAATGAAATTCTTGTAAAAAAAAATATATTTTGAAATAAAATTGTAACATGAAAATTTCAAACTCAAATATTATTTACATTTATAAATCAAAACAAATATATGCAGACATCACTGCTTTTAAACTAATATAATAATAAAATAAATATAAAGTCATTTTATTATATTTAAAAGTTTTAAATATATATACTTCTGGTATCAAATTTTCAAGTTCTGTAACAGATTTTTCTTGATTTTCTCCTAAAGAATCTTCATCATTTTCTTCTATAGAATCTTCATGATTTTCCTTTATAGAATCTGAATTTTCTTCCAGATTGTAATTAAATACATTAGTTTCAATACCTTTCAAACATTTCAAAATAGCCAATAATTCACCAGGAGGTAATTCATCCCCTAAAAATATTTTACAAGACTTTCATAATAAAAAAAAGTTAAAAAATTCAAATTCTTTTCAATTATTTGTCTAGAAATAATCAAAAAAAATTTTGTTAAAATAATGAATGCAATATTTCATAAACTTATTTCTGTAGAAACTTACAGAGGATTGTCTGGAAAATTCATGGCGATTTTTAGTAGATAGCGTGAAAAGAGAACTGAATCCGATTATGATATCCAAACATGTGTTCATTGTCCAAACACTTTTGTGAAAATGTTCACTATGGAATTTGTCTCCAGTCAAAACAGTTTGTTACCCAATCACACACTGTATTTGGAAAAAAGTTTGATTACGATTTGTTAATTTTTAACAGTTTTACCACTCTTTAGAATATGACAGCAGATAAAGTTTCTATGGACATTTGATGGTCTTCTTTTCCTGGAAAAGTATAAATGCCATACAAGCAGCAAATAAAATAAGCGCTTTTTATGTCTTATTTTATTCCTAGCCGAAAGAATCATGCAGAAATTGTTTGCTCAGTTTAAAGTTTGAAATTTCGACCTTGAAGATTAAGAATGCCCTGGTAGGCCATCCACCACAGAAGAAGATCTGATTAAAACTAAAATCAAAAATAACCCACACTCAACATTGCATCAATTAGCAGAAATGTTAAATAAATCAAAATCAACCATCCATGACCATACTGTGAAGCTTGACATATGGGTTCCACCCAGTTTAATGAAGAACAAATTTTGGAATCATATCTTCATTTGTGACTTGCTTTACAATTGCAACGAGTATGTAAAGCAAGTTTGGTTGAGATAAAAACTCATTTAGACAATTTTTTTGCTGAAAAATCTGCGAGTTTCTGGAATGACAGAACTCTCGAGTTACGTGAAAGATGGAGAAAGATAGTGGAACAGAATAGTACCTCTATAAATTTAATATATATCAAAATTTAAATGAGATGCATTTCAATTTTCCTAAGAAATTGGCACAAACTTTCCGGACAACACAATATATTTATTTATTCATTTGATTGTATTCATATTATATTAGCAATAACCTTCAATTTAATAATTCATAGATTCAAATTGCACTTAGATATTTAGTCATTAAACCATAATCACAGTTGAATCATTCATATTCAAGTAATCATAATCCCAAAAAGAAACAAAAAATTAAAAAGTCCAAAATAACCTTAAAATAAAAACAAATTTATAACATACAAATATGCTTATTTTACTATACATTTAGTCACCAGTTAATGAACAGTTCAGGCTGCAAACAAATAGAACAATAAACACTCTCACAAAAGATTTTTGTGTTCGGATAACAAATATATATTCAGATAATGAATTAAAACGAATTTTAATGAACACTTCTCAGAACATAATGTGCAGGATTGGCAAACCCAATGGACAAAAATTACTTTTCATCTAATAAATTATATTGCTTGCCTATTAAACTTCAAAATTTTATAATGGAAATTTTTTTTCCCAGTATAATATTTATAGCCATAGCAAACTATCAGTTTCGGTTTTGATTTCATTCAATACCAAAGTTTAATACCCCATAAATAAAAAATGAAAAGGACTGATGAATATGCAGGTCTATATGCATGTATTATTTTGTTAATAAATTTACTAAGGAATTATATATCCTTTTTTTATTTTAACACTTATCCTCTCCATAACGAACTAATCTACTTTAAAAAAATCTATAGTGAATTGATGATTAGTTAATAAACAAATCAGATACCAAACATAGTCTTGTAACAGATTATGTTCATTAATCAATCAACTACTATATAATGTTTTTCCAATTAATTACAAATGTTATAATTTTCTAAAAATTTAAAAACATATTCCAAAAGATCTGCATTCAAAATTACTCTCTAAAAGTAATAACTACTTGCATTTTGCCATTGATTCAAATAGAAATTAAATGGAATACAATGTCATAGTTCACTAACTAAGGTGACTGGCAAATGATGATGAAAGCCAGTTGTACAATATCAAGTACATGTTTTTATGAAAGATCTTGAGAATGTTCTGATCACATAGCAGCTAAACATTTTTTATTTCAAGGAAAGTCTATAAAAAACCCATAAAATAAGATCATGCATTAATCTTACTGAATGGCAGTGTTTCACAGAACTTGAATAAAAAAGAAGTCATGGACCTTAATACAACAGAAAAATAACTACCTATTTCAATTTTTCTTCAATATAAACAAGAGGTAACTGAGCCATAATTGAAAGAATTTCTGTCTATAATGTATTATCAAAAATAACTACAGGTATTATTATGGAGCTGGCTGTCCATACTGTTGCAAATGTTATCAACTGTTCATGCAAAGACTAGTTGTCTTGCAAACGACCCCACTTCTTGACTTAATTTCATGACACAATTAAATGATTCATTAAAATCATATGGACAACATGCCAATTTTCTTAATTGTTAGTTATAACAGTTGCTGAGATCTAAAATGGAGCCTTGTATGACTTTCCTGAACACATTAATTATATAGGGTACAGACAGTCATAACAACTCGTCCAATGCAAGCTGCAACATTCAATGTGAATAATTACAATTCCAGTATAATAAAATTTGGCCTATATTAAAGATAGAAACATACTGGTAGGCGTTTTTTATTCTTATTTGAGACATCAACAGATTGTTACTCAGTAAAAACATTCAAACTCAATCATTGTGTTTGAGGAATCTATTGTACAATTTCTTCACTTAAATACATTTTAGGCATTGTTTTACATGAATGCATTGAAAGATCTGCATAATGGAGTATTTTCCACCAGTCATGTAAATTTCACATGTGCAGAAGGTCAGTCTCTGAATATAGCATTCTGAAGACCAACTGCAAATATTTATGAAAACATATTTACAAATTTCCATTTGAATTTAATTTCAAAATATCAAATAAAAACATTTAAAAATGTATGTTAAAAAAGGCTTAACAAAAATTCTAATCAAAGACATGTACTAAATTTTATATGAATAGTCAACATAAATATCAAAATGGTATAGCAAATTGAGCAGAAAGTAAAGGTATGCAATATATTTTACAAAGATAATTAAAAACTCATATTTATTGAAAAAAATAAAAGACAAATGTATTAATATATTATCTTTTATACAATACATTTTAATTTAAAAAAATCACTTTATTACCTCTGCTTGATAAAATATTCAAAAACCTATTTCTAGATATATTATCTGGATTTCCTTCCAATGTACAAAAG
This sequence comes from Latrodectus geometricus, assembly GCA_026290005.1. Classification (NCBI taxonomy): domain Eukaryota; kingdom Metazoa; phylum Arthropoda; class Arachnida; order Araneae; family Theridiidae; genus Latrodectus; species Latrodectus geometricus. The sequence goes on from JAPDSC010039457.1 coordinate 28,240, forward strand.
TCTTTAAAAGACTTAATAATTTCCTCTTTTGTCAAAGGTTTTGGTGCATAATTTACAAGCACTGTAAATAAATGTTACATTAAAATCTTAAAAAATAATTTTATTATCTCAAAGCAATATATTTTGGGAAGTTTTAAGAGCATGTATGAATATAAATGAAAATTAGCTTATGTCTTGCAACATCACTTAGCCATCGATTAAATTATTTTGTTTTTAAAGAAGAAAAAAAGTGGTAGTTATAAATAATAACAAAACAGTAATAAAACACGTTAAAATTGAAAAAAATAGTAATTGGTAACAATACAAAATATTATTAAATTTTTTGTTGCAAATGCTCATAAGGACAAGCACAAAGATCTCAATTTTAAAATTAACACTTTTTGTAAGAAATGCATAACATTGTTTAATCAATGGTTATTGATACTTCGAGAATAACTTAAGCTAAGAATAAAACAAACTAAATGCTAAGAAAATAAATGAACGAATGCACATTTCTGTCTAAATTTTACTAATAAAATTCAATTTAATAATTCTATTACTTTGCCTTTTTATATTTCAGAGAAATTAAAAGATTAAAAAATTCAGATTTATTCACACAATTTTTATAACATATAACAAATTAATCTGCAAACACCTAAGAAATTCAATAAATATTGTTGGCAATTATTTGTGCAAAAACAAAGCTTAAAATATTAAACTATAATTTAGCTTATCTTAATAAGCTAAATTATAGTTTAAAATTTGAAGTTTAAAAATAATTCATAATTTCAACATAGGTGTCCAAAAAAACTTTGCATGATTTTAATAATTATTCAAATACTTCTCATATATAATAAATATACAGTTTTAATACTTATGAAATTTTAAAGAAAGAATTTAATATTTAAAGAAATACTTTGATTATGTCAAATTCATTTAGATTCATAACGATCAATAAAAATGTCTGAGTAAAACAACTGTAAATAAATCCAAATACATTGTTTTCTAATTAATATTTTGAATTTCATATCTATATGGAAAAAAAAACAATAAAAGCTAATAAAAAAGTGCTTTGAAGAAAATATCTTACTGAAATAAAATTATAAGTTTTCTTAAGAATGAAAAAAAATTCTTGATAATTAAAAAAGTAAATGCAACCATTTTGATGAAAGAATTTAGATACCATAAGAATATGTAACAATATCAATAACATAAAAGTTATTGTGACAAAACAAAGTTTTTAAAATTTGAAGTATTATTTCATTTCTATTTTTAATTATTTAAATTAATAATCTAATTAGTTAACTCTGATTTTGTATTATTCTACAAAAATTCCAAAAATATATATTCCTTTACATAAACTAATAAAATAAATTTTTTTTATATTTAGATTTACCAACACATACCAACAAATTTCAATCATTAGATAAAAACAATAACTTACATTTCATAATGTCTAAAGAAGTCAGAGTATTTTTCTTTCCACCATATTCATAGTTATTAACAAATTGAATGTCATTTAGCATTAATTGTAACTGAAAATATGAAAAATATATCATACTCAAGGACATATAAGTCTTAACATAGTATATACTATAATACTCTTATTTATGATTCATTATAAAACATTTTAAGCAGTACACATTAAAAAATAAATTGATAACTTATAAAAAAATATATTTATAAATTAAATTAAATAAAATTGATTTTGAATTTGTATAAAATAAATTAAAATTAATTTTATAATATAATAACTATTTACAGCAACTAAAGAAATTAAGAAATATTTATTAATATTTTTTAACCTTTTTAAATAGTAAGTGTTTCGATTCATTTGTCTAACAAATTTTGCAAAACATTAAAATGAAATAAAATTTGATAAAAATAGTTTCAATAAAATTTACTATAACACAACTATAGTTAAAAATATTTAATTTTAAACCAGAAGGAGTAAATTTCATATCTTTAAAATTATAATCAATTAATTTCCTTCTTCATGATTTGATAATGTGTATCTATTTCCTTTTATTATGAAATGAGTTTACAAAATTAAATTAAAATATTCTTACATCTTTGGGAGCCAAAAAATAGCCTAAACTTGCCATAACATATTCTAAACAAGGGGTAGGAATTTCTCCGTCAAGTGAGGGTGTTCCTTCTGCTCCAAAATTAAGCATTTTCCTAATAAAAAATTTAAGATAGAGAAAATATAACAGCAGGATAGTATAAAATTTGAAAATTACTTTAAAATATATGGAACATTTGCTACTGAAAAATACTTTTCCATATACTATATTATGTAATGATAAAATGTATGAAACACATTTTATAATTTTAATACTATAAATCCTCTAATTAAAATAAGTGTTCCATTTTTTTAAAAAATGTTTTTTTTTACTTATCGATTTCATGAAATATATAGTAAAACATCTTTTTTTATAATAATAATTTAAATACAAATATCTTAACTACATAAGTTACTGTTCAAGTGGAGATTATGTTTTACAAAAATGTTCAGAAATGTTTTTTCATCACTTCAATTTGTGACACTAAAAAATAAGTGCTTGTGTATAAGTAAACATTTGATTGATTGTAAATAATATAATCAATTCATTCAAAACAATAAAATGCTTACTAAAAAATAATATGTAAAAAATAAGGATTAGTTCATAATTATCATAATTTTAAGTGATTTTTATGAAAATATTAATTTTATGAAAGTTTAACTTAATAAAATATTTATGGGAACAAGGATATTCTAATATTAATAATCATTTTTTTAAATTTTAATAAAAGTCACACACATGCATGCACAAAAATATAAACACACACATTTCTTTCACTACATCATTAATTTTTTACATAACAATATTTTTATATTAAAAAACTGAAGAATAAAAATGACATAATATGAAAAATTTATTGGATTTCTAAATACAAATATGCTACAAAATGCAAAATCAAATAATCACAGTTTGTATCATATGGAAAATGCATATATCTTCTTTTTAAGAATATGAAAATAACATAATATTTAAACTATAAAAATGTTTTAAAAAAATTTTGCATAATAGTTTTAAGTATTTATTCTAATAAAATTTGACTTTCAATGTGAACCTTCAAATATTTATTTCTTAAAGTAAATGTTTATGTTATATAACTATGTTTCAAAAAAAAAAAATTGAACATATAATTACAGTTCCAATTCCAAGGAATAAACACTATATACAAGTCTTTTCTTCAATTCCTCAGGATCTTCACCAGTTGAAAATCGACTTTTAAAAGCATCAATTCCTTGACCACCCAATTCTTCAGATTTTTTTAATGCTCTAAATAAAAAGTTTATAAATGAAAATGAGAAAATTAATCCAATTTTGTTTTGAACAAAAGTGTTATTAAAATTAGAAACAAAAATGAAAAATAAATATACAAAAAAAGTAATAAATACATAAATAAAATGATAGTACAATGATAAAATGATTATTCTGCAAATTAATTTGTTTTAAAATAGCTATATATATATAATATTCATATTCTTTACATAGAAATTTCTTTTATGAAATGAGTAAACTAATTTTAAAATATTTTCACTATTGTGTGAACACATATCCTAATATTTGATATTTATAAAACGAAAATTGAAATTTATTGGATGCAAAAACAGGGAAAGACATATCAAACAGTTAAATCATCAAAGTTTTCAATAAATATTAAACTTCTAAACTAAATATTGTTAACTAGTATTAGTCTAAAATTTGCACTATTTAAAACAATGAGTGACCAATAGTGCTTAGGATGCATAAACTAGGTTAGTCACAATGTCCTCTAAGTGAAATGATACATTGCCAGGTGGGAACCAAATCTTAGAGTGATGTGCTTTACACCTGCTTTAAAATTTTGAAGATCCACTTTCCACAGTAAAATATGCTTTAGGAAGTTTCTGTTCATGTGATTCATTTAATGATAAAGTGTGATTTATTTAATTCAAATCATTCTACCTTAGGATATTCTACATCATACAATAAGTGGAAGTTGTATCAGTCTTCACTTAGGACACAAAGATAAAAAATGTTGTGAATTTTATCTTACACTAGTCACATCTAATGAAAGAATAAGCCCACAACTGTTATACCAAGACATAAAATATTTAGATAATTACATTACAATACAAATTGAATTTTGAAATTGCATTAAAAGCTGAAGTTAAAACAAATAAGATTTCTCAGTCCAAAAATTACTGGGAAAAATAAAGGTAAATTAATACTTTTTTTTTAAAAGCATTATGAAAAGTTTCATAAATAAACAGATCTTTTTCTATAAAATTCCATTATAATTTTGATACTTATTAAATTTAACAACATTTAAAATTTACGATCAAAATTTTTAAAAGTTATTTTTAGATTTCTTTTTTAATAAATATTATTTTAGTCAAATTAAACTTATTAGTTACAAATTACATGACAATAATTTACAAATATAAAAACAGAAAATTATCATAAACAAAAATTAAGTTTTTGCATACTTAAAGATATCTTGGGCACATTTACACAGTATTCTATTTTTATCATATCTTTTCTAGGACATGATTTAACTTTGAAATGGTTTGAAAATTAGAGAAGTAATATTCCTTCTTAATTTCATACTATTTAATTTTGCATAGTTTACACAGGAAAAATTTTTGAACAAAATATTTAAGATAAAAGAGTTTAAATTGGACAAATTCTAGTATCATGAAAAGTAATTACAGATTCTAAGAGCAATCACTATTTTATTCAATTTTACCTTTGTAGTATATCATAAGGTACTATACCTTATGATGTAGTACCTTATG
>JAPDSC010039468.1:0-16864 GCA_026290005.1 Latrodectus geometricus
CACACACACACACACACACACACACACACACACACACACACACACACACACACACACACACACACACACACACACACACACACACACACACACACACACACACACACACACATATATATATATATATATATATAAAGACATTAAGTACAATATCCAATAAAATACAGCGTAAAAAACAGCTGAAGACAGATGTGCCAATATAAATAAAGTAAAATACATTCTGAAGAGCAATGACAGAAGTAAGACAAAATTCAAAAAATTACTGACAAGCTTAGAGTAAGATAAAACTTTACATTGCAAGGAATAAAAAATATGAGCCACGCCTTTGTCAGAAAAATGGTCAGCTTTGCAAATTAAACACTCTTTACCAAAGTGCAAAAAAGATACATGTCTAAGCATATTCCTGCAATTTTCTTAAAGAATGTATTAGTGAAAGGTGCACAAAAATATTTATATAAAAAAAATCAAAGTAAAAAATATATCAAAGCTATATACACAAATCCAAATCCAAAGTAGAAAAGATAACAATAAAGCAGTACACTAAAAAAATATCAACATTCGCAAATCAAAACCTTTATGAAATCGGGTTAATGACATGGTTGTCTAAAGTAATTTTAAAAATTATGAGTTAAGTTGAAAAGATAAAGCTATTTAGAAACCATGGTGTAAATTCAAAGATAGCGTATACTTAATGTGCTTATTGAATATGCTTTAACTTTGAATTTACGTCATGGTTTCTTAACTACTTTAACTTCAATCAATACTATTTGATTTTGATTGGTTGCATTTTATAAATTATATAAGTTTAATAAATTGTAAAACATAATTATGTTTTCAATTATTTAATCGTAATTAATAATATCAAAACCATTTTGTTCACTTATAATTTTTTAAATCTGAAATGAGGAAAGAATTTTATATTATAAAATTTATATGAATGCCCGACAAATTTGCATGGAGCCAATCAAATATATTTGTAAATTGTTAGAAATGTGTAAATTTATTTCATTGTTTCTAGGTTTGCTGCAAGATGTTTTTACAGAGTGTATGCATGTAGATCTTTTAATGCTTATTTTGTTGCTATAAGAAAAGAGTTCTGTGGACAAATTTTTTTCTTTTTGGTGTTCTTTTCACTTATTTCTGCTGACATAAACTAGTAAATAGATTCTATACTTTTGTAGTTTGAGAGTCTAGTCATAAGAAATATATATTCCAGACTTTGCAGCATTTTTTTTACACAAAGATCAAGAGTCTGCGAGATAATGCACTGTTTCCTAAAATAGTTAAATTTTCGATACATGTGTAAACATATATTTTAAAAGTACAAAAGTGTCAGCTTTAGTGTCTAAGATATCAAAGACCACTCTGAAGCACCATAGTATTTCAAAAACACTATCTTAAAATATCATAAATTTATTTAGCTACTTTTATATTAATATCTTTACATTTCATACTTGTTAAATTTATTGAAAATTTCCCTAGATCAGAATCATTTATTCAAACAATTTTTATTTTTATATCAGTATTTATTATTCTATAAAATTGATTTAATACTTGTATCTTCGGGATTTCATAAAAAGAATTATAAAATATTGAAATTTTTTAGAACTAAATTGGTTGTCCCTTTCTAGTACAAGATTTGAAATACAAATTATAATTATTTAGCAGTTTAATAAATGTCTCAAAGTCTTTCTTAAAAATTTTAAAATTGTAATATTTTATATATTATTTTTTCTTAATTTTAAGAACTCATTAACTTTTAATACTATAATAGTTATTATTTCAAAAACACAAAATACTAAATTTTTACCAAAAAATTTGTTTAAGGATTTGAGGATATTAAGATTTTTGAGACATCATTTTTCATGTATTTTCACCACAGCCTAGATTTTTCCTATTAAATTAAAATTATATAAAAAAAATTTTATACATCAAGGTATATTTTGTTCAAAAAAGTGATATGTTGATGTGATTTCTTTGCTATCTAATATGCATCAACTTTCAAAAAATATTAAAATACCAAAACTAACTTTTTTTCTAAATTTACTTTTTCATTTGGAGATTTGAAATCTCCAAATAAAAACAGTTTTGCCAGTTTAATATTTTCATACCATTGAAGGCATGCTCATTCTTGTTTTTCAGGTGAATGTTTAACATTTCAAGATTGCTTTGCTTTAAAATGACATTTAAAATTTTAGGTGCATATTTGCAAAAAAAAATTTGAAATTTAGCAACATCTTCTACCTACATCATAACAAGAGAAGAGCCCAACAATATTTATTATTAAATATTCCGCAATAGAAATTAAAGAAAGGATGATGATATTTAGCAGTAACACGTTAATCTTTCTATTTGTAAATCTATATTGGGTTCCTTATAATTATTTAATATGACTTTTGAACTGATAGATACATAATTTCTCTGAACTAATGCATAAATCTTTAGGAAAAATTTATAACCTAATTAACAGCCTTTCTTGAGTTACCTGGAAGTATGCTTCTCAAAGTTTCTTTACACTACTATATAATAAGTCACTTGCTTACACATTATTAAAGACTATATAGACTATTCATGTTTCAAGAATCAAAAATTATTCTTTATTGAAGTTCAGGACTTAAAAACAAATATCAAAGAACCATGTCTCATCTATGGAAATTTTTGATTGCTTAATTTAGCAAAAAATAATTGAATATATTAATTATTTGGATACAATTTTCTCCGAGTATAAATCCCGTACTATATTTTAAATATTCCCTATTGGCACTTCTATTGGTAAAAAGTGAGTCAGCTGTAATTATTATACATGTGGTTGGAATGTAAGTCATCAACAATAAGAAATTGCTTACGGCAATAAAAAATCCTTCCCCCATCGGTTGATCTACTTAGTTATATCAGTTGTGTGCAACTCTTATTCGTTTGACATATTGAATTCTTCAACTCATTTTCATATTTCCGAATGATTATAATCTGTATGTGTTTTTTGTAAACCTATGTATAGTACTTAGTGTGACGAAGTAGTTTACAGAAGACTATATATTTTATTGATCTTGTAAAATCAAAAATCAATAGAGAATCATTCATTTCCCCTTTTATGAATCAATTCCTAAGGAAATCCATGTTGTATTACTTCCATTATAAAATGTGCTTTTACACCATACTACTTAAGTATCTTTCATAAATCTGTGATGTTTCCATTATTTTGATAACCACCTATATTACACATGCATATTTATATAATAGAACATTATTTTTTAACCCATTTTAAAGCAAAAATGCATTGTTGAAGTATGTTATCAATAAATTTTAAATTATTAAGATTGTCATCTATGAAGCTATTCTCACATACTATTTTTATCATGTAAGAACCATGTTATTATTTGCTACAGTTTAAATAAACTGTTTTAAATTATTTAGTAATTTAAAATCTGAAATTATTCAAATTCTTTTATAATTATTTTAACTAATTTGAACAAATTATTATCTGAATGATGTTTAGTGTAATAAATTATAAATATATTTACTGTTGTATATTTTACTTGCAAGAATTAGTTTGAAAGTATGGTAGTATAGGATTCTCAATCAAAAATTTACATTTTCTTCATGAAATGTTTCCTGTTTCTGTAACTGGAGTTTGCTATACTATCCCATATAAACGGAAGAAATGTTTAAAATTACACATTTACATTTCTATTCGTGATTAGGAAGATATTCATTAAATATTTTTGTCAAAGTAATTTTAAACTCTACTTATCAAAAATATTTCTATAAGAAGAAACAGAACTGCTTTAATTATACATTTCATTTTCATCACTGTAGTTCTTACGTGATTCTCAATCCAGATGACAAGCTTGTTTCTGAAAAAGAATTAATGCTTATTTGAATTTAAGCTCATTCCTTTTACTCTTTTTATGGCTACTTGTTTGTTGGCAATAAGTTGAAAGGAAAATTCTTTGTGATAACATTAGATTACACAATTTTGCTTGTTGGATGTGCTTTTTTTATATTATTCTCTCTGGCATTAGCACTTGAATTTTGGGTATTATTAATTATTAAAGTATTATCATTTTTATGAGAACCCAATTTTATTTTTATTTGTTTGTTGAACCAATGATTGTAAATTTGAAAAAATGCACAATGGATTAAAAAATTATCAACTCTTAAGTTAAACCGCTTCCTAACCATTTTGCTTTTATTAATACATTTCAACTAATACATTTTCATTAATTATTTTCTGGCTGATATTACGTTATATATTAATAAACTGCACTTATTTTGACTAAGATAGGTTAGAATTTTTTGATACAGGTTCACAATTGTAGCGATACAAACTTTCTTCAAAATGAAAGTGCAGAAGACAAATTTATATATTATCCATAAAAGCTTAAGAGATTTATCTTGAAATTATTTTAGATTTGTGAAGATGCGTTTCACATTTAAACTTTTAGACTTTTAGGGTTTATTTGTTAATTAATTAATTTTTTATACTGAATCTGTCAACAAATTCTTATGATACATGCATAAATGTATAAACTGAATAAGGACTCTTTCTGTTTTAGTCAATTTTTTAAAATGATTTCTGAGCGTATTGTTTGGACGACGTCATTTATGTACTCCATTATGTGAACAAAGTTACTTCAATTTTAGAGGTTACTTCTTAAAATTATTTTTCTTAAATCCATGAAGATATCAACAATATTACATCTTAATTTAACTTTTGAAACATTCAATATGTGAACAACACTCTGATTGAGAGCATTAATTTAAGTTAATATCACAACAAATAAATTGAAATAACGTTACGTAAAGTGACCAACCTTTTTAACTAAAAGAAAGTTCTATCAATCGGAGATATTTTAGTCTTTATGAAAATAAGTGTGTTGGTGATTTGGACAAAAACAGGCGCTAATATACTTACCAAACTAATATTCAAATAGTTAAATAAAACAGATTTAAGCAATATTAAAAAATCAATTGAAGTTTACGTAAAGAGGGTAAAAACTCATCTTCACTCGAATGGGCTCATGTAAATTCAGTAATTTTAGTTTCGGTGGTTTTATAATAAAATGTGATTATCATTATGGACTAGATACCATTTTTTATTTACTTTACATAGATATCAGTTAATATTGACAAATTATTGTATCTAGAAGCCTACTTCATAAGACGATTCCAAAACATGATCATTCCTGACAAAGATACTTTATAACATTTGCGTAACAAGCTACCGATTATAAATTTGTTTCATGGGCTTTAAGATGAGAGTTAGATTAGATGGAAATAAATCCGCACAGATTATACTTTATATCACAAAAGTCAATTAATAATCTTTCTCCAATACTAGTGCCGATACAAGATTTTCAACCATAAAGTAATATATATATATATAACATAAAAGAAAAATTTCAAAATTTTCGTAAAGGGAGTTAAAATTAACTTTACGTCTATGGCACAATGTGGTATTAGCCACAATTTCGTAAAATCAAGAGTTAAATAAATGACATAAATTAAGGATTCGCAAAACCAAGTGTTTGATATATATAAAATGTACATTTTATATATATCAAGCACTTGGTCATATCATAATCGCACTGATATAGATAATGAGAATTAAGAGTATTCTAATATTATTTGACATTGAACGGACTTCATACGTTAATTCTGTTAATAAAAATGTATCTGTATTATTAGATAATACAATATCATAAATGTGTAAGCATCATTTTGCTTAATCATTAACAAATATTTGTGCACAAGGTATAAATTTAATGAAGTACTCTGGAAATGTTTAAACATATTTAAGTGAAATTTGAAACGTAATGAGGATTTCTTCCTAAATTGCATTCCTATTAAATTGAGAGCATAAATATTTACCGAGTGGTTACACTTTTGAATACCATTGTTATTCAATAAACTATTCTAATGTGTGTGAAAGTGTATAAGTCGAAAAATTGATTACAGTTGTGTGAAACTATAGAGAATCTTCATTTTATTTGCACACACTTAAGAGGATGCTTTTAATGATGTTATTACAATTTTCTGAGAAAATGATTGTTTTCACACACACGAAAGTTAGCTAAATGCCGTTAACACAACACTGAGTTTTAAATTAATTTGTTCTTTAAAATAATTACAGTAGAATGTTTACTTTTCAAGAGACAAAAGTTTTAGAAAAATATTAGTATAAAGTTTCAGTTCTTTAGGCAGGCAACTAATACGACTATTCATGACAAAGACTGAGAGTACTACAATGAGTTTTCAAAAAAAAAAAAAAAAAAAAAAAAAATGAGGAAAATGACTATTCCAAGAAAACTGAGCACAATATTAATTGCTTTAATTAGATTATATCCTTAGAACTTACACACTTAATTACCTAATTGTCAGTTGCTTCAAATTTATACAATGCTTTCAAATCTATAACAATTTAACTTGCATTTTTTATTTATCTTACAATTTATGCAATTATAAAATATAAATTGCTGATAATATTAATGAGTTTAAATTTCTATAGGACAGCTGTTTATAACACGAATTCTTATGTCAGTTAGTTTGTAAAATTCTAGTAAAATAATACTTTTTAGTAATTACATGTAGAGTTTCATTTAATTTAATTCGATGTAATATGTAATTACTAATTTCTAAGTAAGGTGTGAGAAATGTGTTTTCCTGCAAAACATGTGACAATATCATTTTCTGGGCCAATTGATAATGATGTCACGAAGGGGTGGGTCTTACTTTGTTGTTTGGCACCATATTTTATGCAATGTCTCATATTCTTCAATATGTGAAAATGTTTATTGACTGATTCAGTTATTTTCAACGGTGTGAAAGAATTACGAGATCAAAAATACAGTATGATATTTGATATTTGTAAGATTATATTTTACCATAAGACATTAATAAAAGTAATATGATTTTTTATATACAATACATAATTATAACAAATAATATTAATAACAACATCATGCGTTTTCATAATATGTAATTATAATTAAATTATCGAGACTTTTTTTAAAAAGGATAAAATATTAGTTTGGGGAAAAAGAAATCCATTATTTTCACGTGAACTTCATGTAACTTCTTTTGGATTCACTTTGTAAAAAGGTTTAAAACAGCTTTCATGTAGATTTTTAGGTCTTGCGCGTTACGACTGCTGACATGCGGTTAACTTCGATTATTTTTGATATTTTATAGACATTTTTGACGATGCTGTATCCACATGCGAGGTGCATCTCTAACATCAAAAATACCTGAACGGAATCGACGAAACAAAAATTGTACGTAACTGGTTGTTACAGTCTTATATAGGACGATAAACATCTTTCACAATTTTAGCCACCCGGCTATCTTTTTCGCCGTTACAAGAGAAAAACGAAAATGTATCGAATTTTCTGTTTGTTGTCTTCCGTTTTCAAAACCTTGTACTCGTAACTGAATTAATCAAACAAAACACCGCAAGAGGTGTCAAATGTCACCTTTCCAACGAGCATAAATCTGAAATTGTTTGATAGATACCTCACGAGATATCGATCACTACAGACGTCTACCGAAAAAATAATGGATTACTTTTTCCCCGAACTAATATTTATTTACCGTATTTATATGCTTTTTTAGAAAATTTCATAAAATATAAAAACATCAAAAAATTTGTCATATACGAATACAAAATATAAAAGGAAATGTTATAAATAAACTCATTTATTAAGAACAATAAAATATAGAATTAGAGAGAAATAATTAAATTTACAGTCCTCATATATTATTTAAAAATAGCTATTAATTAAGGCATTTATAAGGCAATAAATTATAATTGCCTTAATTATAAAGTATAAGGAATGACTATATTTATTTGTAGCCATAACTTCTTTCTGAGTTTTATAGTTCAGATTAGCGCTTCAAACTTTATATACTTCATCATATTTATAATTCAAAAATATATTCGTAAAGACAATAACATAAAAATTAACAACATTTAAAATAACACCTCTAAACCATTTATATATGTAATTATTTTTTCCTTTATATTATTTTCACAAGCATTTTCTGTTATTATAATGATAGACTGACTAAATTTAGTAAAGGAATCATTCTTTCAAAATTACGACATAAAGATTAGGTACAAAAATGAAAACATACGATCAAGAAACTTTTTTGTACCCAACACCTACCTTCGACATCTCTGCAATTTGTTGACGAGCAGTCCAATAAAACAATAATGAAGAATAATAAAACTAAAAGTGGCATTGATATTTTTGTATTCAAGGACCTTTAAAAAGGGGCAACGCCAGAGTTGGTTATCATTCATATCCTTCTGCTAACACAGAGATAAACAAGCCGAATCTTTCACTCTAATTAGATAGTCATGTGCAGTAATCGAACGAAAGCAAGCCATTCTAATAATTACACGTAACAACTAAGGATTCTACTACTTTTGAGCAGGATTATTGACCTCTTACTCACAGCTGCATCACTATACAAGGAGGATCTATCATTTTTAATTTAAAGTAACTAATTCTTCTGATGCTATGCAGAGGCAGGAAAAAATCCAGTTGTCCCATTTTTAAAGCCTATCAGCCTGCTGTTTCCGAAAATGTCACAATGGCTGGGAATCCACAGGAGGGCAATGCTTTTTCCATATTTTTTAAGTCCAATTATTTTCATTATATGGAAAAGAACTAGTGCATTTTCCTGATACCTTGAATTTGAAAGTGAAAAAATAGCAGCTTGAGAATCGATATGAAACAAAATATTGTCTTGCGGATAACTTTTCAATTTATCGATCACAAATGATATTGCAGCCCTCTTTCCATCAAAACTGTGACAATTCTTACCAACAGGATAACTAATAATGAAAGCATTTGAATACGCTCTAGCACCAGTATTTTAATAGCATCTTCTGCTAAGCCATTAGTTGACATCTGATAATTAGTTGTAATAGATTTCGATGACTGTTTATTTTTAACTTTTATTTGAATTATTAAAGTTTTATAAAGAAATGTTTTGTCAATTTGATTAGAAAGAAGTTCCTTGTAAAACATTCAAGGTATATGATTGTGGCATAATATATTAAAATCTAATAACAATATATGAAAGATATTTTACTTGTCTTTTCCAGATACGTTTTATGTATACAAAATGGAAATAAATTTTCTTGGAAAAAAATGCTTGGATGCGTGGTCGCATGTTGACACAATCGGCATCTCCATTTTTTGTCAGATCTCGCAATTTTCTCTCATCAATTGCATACATTAGCAGTGGATCCCTTCTCATATATCCGTGACAATGAGAGGTTGGATATCCTAGATGAAAAGGATGTTTTTTCTTCTTTAACTAATCAGCCCTCACATACACCGAGTTGCATTCCATTCGAAAAAGAGTTGCCCGGGGTATGTGGAGATTCCATGTGCACATTATTATTCTGGCGGTGTTCCTGGTGGTTCCATTGCTTTTAAGGATTCTTGAGCTGACGTGACAACATATTCTAGATTTGCTAGAGGTGATTTTTGGGCCTTAAATTTGGTGGTAAACGCACGTCCTATCCTACCTACTGTAAATAAGGTCTCCAACACATCTTTAGTGCGTCCAATACATCTTTAGATTTACTAAGGAGAATTTCTTGGCGAATCCGATGCTGTTTCTTGATTTTATTAGGATTAAGAGTCTCATGGATTTGGTGTAGCGTTGGAACACCGGATGGGATCAGAAATAACAACGAAACAACAACTATAAAGCTGTCCAAAATATTAGCCTTATAAAGTATTGGTAATATATTTCGCATATTAAACTACTGTACACCCAAATTGCAACACTAAGAAAGGCAAGAGATATCACAACAAAATTTATTTCGTAGATAACATATTGACCAAGTATCAATTGATTAAATTCCTAGATTTCTGTGAAGTGTGGTTCCTTTCAAATCAGTTATCTGAGTATCCGCCATTGCTGGAGATCACCACTGCCAAACATCTTGGCATTGATTCAAAGAGACTTTGGACGTGTTTTTAGAGTATTAGAGTACAGCAGACAGACCAAACATTTTCCAAACATTGCCAAAGTTGAAGTGGAATGGAAGCTGGGGATATAACCTGGGCCAATCGTTGAGCAGAAAAGACACCATACGTTTTCTATCCGTGAAATATTCGAAGAAGCATCCGGCCAGGAGGGAAATTCAATCAGGCGATTAACAAAAAATCCTTGGGCAATGCGTGCCTCGTGTGGTTGCACATTATCCTGTTGAAATATGGCTTTTGGCAAGCCCTGAATCTAAGGAAGGACAACAGGGTTCAACACCGCGAAGATGTAGAGTAGGCTGTTTAAAGTACTAACAATGCGTACTAGAAGAGTGCGAAAGTGATGTCCAATAGAACTTTATACCGTAGTACTCGGTGCAGGATCAGCGGGGTGGTACATAACGTAGCTATCCAACATCCTCTCTCCTTGTTGCAGATAGATGTGTGACTCTTCAGTAAAGACAATTTCATTCCATTCTGCCTTCCACATCTTTCTTTTATTGCACCATTGGTGGCGGAGACGTCTGTGGCTCTATGTCAAGTGTAGACGAAACAATGTGGATGTCTTGTGGACTGAACACTCTGCTGTTAACGGTGTCAAATGGTATGCGCAGACACTCGAAGATACGCTATTGACTGAAAATGAGCTATGATTCGTGATGTGGTTCAGCTATCCAGCACTACCATTCGTACAATTTGCCTATCGTCACGTGAAGTGGTGGACGGAAGAGGATGCAATCGAACAGGTCGGCCTCTCGTACCTTCTTGCATCCAATGATCACCTATCCGCATTACAAATGTTTGGTTTCATCCAACACGACTACCGATTTCCCTGAAAGGTGATGCGTAATCTCGGTGGGGCACTATCCTTCTTCTGCGAACTCGGACGAGTTATGAAAAAATGATCGCAGTTTTCAACAAGAATTAATTGGTCTTTTTTTTTTTTTTTTTTTTTTTTTTTTTTTTTTTTTTTTTTTTTGTAAACCACTAGAAAAACACAATTGCAGAACTTGAAATTATGAAAAACTTCAAGCCTTAAATAGCACTTTGAATTGGTGCTATAGGCAAGAATGCTGTGCGTCTGTGTTGAAATTCTACTTCTTGAAGATCTCACCTCCACTAACACATGTTGAGAATTTTATGTTATTTGCATGCTTCCTTCAGGGTATTGCATTTACGGCCGCCAGCAGTGTGTATATAAATTATCTTATCTAAGTTAAGTCTATCAGTTGGGTAAGAAAGGAAACTTTTAGATTTCTGGTAATAATGTTATTTCATCATTTTAGTTATATTTTCATTATCTGAAATTTTTCTTTGTTTTTTGTGCTTCTGTTTACTTAATTAATGAGTACATTAATGACTTCCATATAAATACAAAAAATGGATGGTTTAATTATATCAATTAATTTGTCGATTTTTTTGCATTAAACTGCTTCTTCAGAATTTGGAAAGTAAAATCTTTTAATTTCGTTAGTTATAATAATATTTTAAATCATTTGATTCCTCATATTATCGTCTTTTAATTGATTGATAATTGACTTTATTAGTTAACTTGTTGATTAATTGCATTAATTTAATTCATTAGACATGAAAAAAGAAATAAGCAATATGCAATATTTTGTCAGTTCCACTTTTGTTGCAAAATATTACAAATTTTTATCTTAACGAGATTATAGAAATAACGTGTAGATTATCTAAGTAATTTGTAGACTACTTAAAGTATTTTTCATTCTTAAACGTAGAGTTAGATAATTTCATCAGAATTTAATTAATACGTAAAATAACTGATTTTTCTGCCCTTTAGTATTATAGCACTCACAAAACATATCAGTATACCTTACTGGAATTGGAAAAATACATTCTTATAAATTATTTAGAATATTAATTACTTAATACTAATATACGATTTCCTATTTCTTTGAAATTTAGGTAAATATTAGTTAAATAATATATACATTTTCAGAATAACGTACGCATTTTTACTTTTTATTATGCTACATTAAAAATATAAAGAAAATTTCACAGCTATTAATGCAGTGGAAAATCACGATATTTTATGATTTTAATTAATATTTGATAGTAAAAAATATTTGGATTACGTAGAAAGGAAATTACTTTGATTTTTTTAACATGTGTGTCATTATTCAGATTTAGTTCGTAATCTTTGCAAAAAAGAATCAAAATTTTTAGAGTGATTTTACGATTAAATATTTATTATTTATTATTTTAAATATGTCGTTTAAGTGACTAAATAACCATGAAATCTCTTAGAGATTATAGGGAATAAAGGATAACTTATAGCACTAATTGCAATATTTTACTTTTTAAAACTGATTAAATCAACAGATTATTAGATTTATTTCAAAACACAATTGAAATTCATAAGCATTTGGGTGAATGGTTCGTACTAATTAAGGCATTTATTTTAGTTTAATTAATATGATTTCAAAGAGAATTGGGCAATTTCAAATAGTGTTTATTAAATGTGTCAAATTCATATGCAAAAAGCAAGAAATTATTCAGCCGTAAATAAGTATTGCTAAATATTATTATGAAATTGCAGAAGTATGCTTAAGATGATTTAATGCATTATTAACAGTTGTTTTGTGGGTTTAAATATTTTCATAAGATTTATTTTCAGGTATACATTATACGTAATCAATTATTTAAATTGAAATCCAATTTGTAAATATTTTTGAGAGAAAAATACCTGCTGTTTAATTATTATTTTTTTGTTTGGTTGGATTAATTTAGAAATTATTCAAGACTCTTGTCTTGATTAAACCTCTAATTTTACTTTTTAATATCATTAGTTTGTTTTGAGTCCTTATTTAGACATCAACAGGTTAAGCAATGTTTAAATATGCTTATTATTGCTTAAAAAGGTGACATCTGCTTGGAAAATATTTGTGTTAGCTAATAATTACAAAATTTAGAAGAATATTACTTTACTGTTAATAACACCACCATAGAGAAATATATAATATTAATATTATACATATATTAAAATTTAAATAATTATTGTTTTTGCAAATATTTCTTTCTTTAATTTTCTTTATTATACTGGTTGGTTGTGTAATTCATTTGATTTCAGAAATAATTGTAAAATTGGGAGAAGAAGAAAATATGTGGTGATTTTATGTAACTAATTAAAATAAACATTTAATTAGAAGATTAATGATTACAGCAAATTCAATTCTTTGTTTCAATATGGCAAACCTGTTTTTTCATTCTTTGAAAATGCATCTGAATCAGTTGTAAATAACTATGCATAATAATTAAAAAAGTTAGGATATTTATACTTCTTAAAATAGTTCTATTCTTATAGTTACGGAATTTGTAATTAAATAGCCACAAATATATGCAAAATTTTCAACTTAATAATCTTCATCTTTACTTAAATTTTAAGACCAAGAACAAATTTGTCCTCTCTTATTTCTCATATAAAAATCCTGATGTTCACATTATTTTATTCCACTTGTTTTAACAGTTGCAGAAGTGTTAAAATAATAGAATAATCAAGTAACAAAACATAAAGTTGCCAAACAATGATTCTTATATACCTTATTTAGCCGGCCGAGCTGTCTAGTGGTTAGCGTAACTGACTATGGATGGGGAGGACCTGGGCTTGAATCCCGGCTCGGGCATGGATGTACTTTCTCTTTCTCTCTCTCTATGTTTCTTGTCCTTTCTTCAGATGATGGAGGAATGTGGATCGCCTTATAAACTGGTTTGTGGTGTGGTGTGGACGATGCTACTCGTTCCTACGTGACTTGGTTCACTGGTGCCCACCGGGTAACGATAAAATGAGTAGCAGTTTCTGGTCTTGTTAAGGCAAAGGGCTAATGTACTTACTTGCTCAAGGGTGACCGCCATCAGAAAAAAAATACCTTATTTATTTCCTTTATTAAAATGCTTTACGCTGTATATGAAATTCTAAAATCTCTTCGTACATAACTATTTCAAGATATTTCATAAGAAAAATATAATTATAAAATAAAATTTATTTTAAATTAACAGCAGAAAGGGCCAAAAAATACTAAAGGTTAGAATACTTTGCATTTGAAAAAAATTACAAAAAACAAAATAAAAGTGACATATATATATTGACTGTATTTACATTTGATAAATTTCTTGAATTTCTAATTCAAGTTTTCTTTTGAATCAATTATTAAAAAGAATAAAATAAATTCAACTTCTGAAAGAGTACACCAAAAAACTAAAAAATCAGAAAATATTTATGAAAATAAAATCCTTTACTAAAATAAGAAATTTGAGAAGTAGAAACAAACAAAAAATATTTTAAAGATGAAAGTAAAAAATGTATGAAAAATGAATTTTAAAACTATTGATTTAATCCCAAAATGTGGTTTAATCATTTAGCTTTTACTAAAGTAATATTTTTTTCTTTATATTTTACTTTAGAGTAACAGCTAAATGGTAAAAGCTTAAATGAATGAAGTTATCACTGAACAAATGAAGTTATGTGAAGAAAAGGCACAAAAACACAAGACATTTAATGTTTTAATGGAAATTCTCGTTTAACAGTTTAAGCATTTGCCATTCTTATTTATCTCTTCTTCTAGAATATTTTTTTCTGTGCTATAGTAATCTAAAATGTTCATTTGTATTTTAATTTATAAAGGATTTTCAAGTCATATTACGTATAGATTATAATATTTTACTTTTTAAATAAAAATTGAATTAGGGGAAATGTTTTTCATGTGTGATGTGCATAATTCTTTTTATTATAAAATCTTTATAATTTTCATTACTATTGAGAATTATTTTATTTCTTTACACGTACAGTTAATTAAGATTATAATTTTTTTTAAATCAAAAACCTAAAATTAATTTCGTAAAGTATATTTTTCGGCAAATGTTAATCATGTAAAATATTTGTTAAGAAAATCATTTTTCATCAATGCAATCACTTATGTTTATTGTTACATGATTTTATTGATAATAACGATATTGCACAGATTTTAATTTTATAAACTCATTTATAGTTTTGAAATTCTGTCTGATAATTTAACTAAAAATAAATGATATTGAAAAAATGATGTTTTAACTCGGTGATACGAATTGTGACAGCGAACTTCTTTTCATTATTGCTGATAGAATGAGGCAATGAGCTACTGTTCACATTTTGATTACCAAAATATTAACTTATAAGGTATTATACTGAGAATCTTGTAAGTACATTTTTGAGACTTAGTCTCATTGGTATTGTTTGGGAATATTGAGTTAAGCCGATTCCATGTAACTTTAAAAAATATTCATAACAAAAGATTATATAATCTTGACTTATCATATAAATCTGAGCAACCTATTTAAGAATATTACTTTGCTACTGAAGGTGGATCATCTTTATTTAGCATCAAAGTTCAAGCAGAAGACTCCCAGACGTCGTTTATCACTCTTAGAAGTATAATTTAACTTCGAAGACAATGCAACGCAACATATCACCTTTAAAAACTGTTTTCGACATTCTCAGATGCCCAAGATATAAGATACAAATGATTATGGAATTCATTATTGACCACTATAAATTTAGAAGACAAACTCATACTATGGAACATTTTCAAAAAGACTTTACATGGAGAAAAAAACCATAAGAGTAAGAAAACGACGCATCTTATTGTATATGAATATGGTGTCTTTGGCACTTACTTGGTTGATAACTTTTGGTGACTTGATACTAAAGTATCACACCTAAGCTTCATAAAGAGTTTATTTGAACTCATAAATAAAATGTTTCAGCAGTGGTTCCTTGACTATAAAGTTTAATTAAAGAGAACCTTCCTAAATGGTTTTTGAGTTTTAGCCAAATTTTTCATAAGTTGAAAGTTTAGCACAATATGATTTCAGAGAACTATTAAACTTTAATTTCCTTCATTAAGTATTTTAAATGTACTTTATTATACACAATTTAATGCGAAAGTGGTGTTTATTACATAATATACTGTCACATTATTTAAAGCTGTATTTTTATATTTTGTAGCTAAAATGTTACTAAGTTTCCTTAAAAGAATTTAGAAATACATCTTACTCATGGTTCATTAGTTTAATCATTAATTCCGGTTGCTCAATCTAATGCGAACTTACTTAATCCTTTAGAAAAGTGTATAATCAATATAATTTAAAAATTATGATCACAGGTTGTCTAATTTTTCTGGTCAAAGTCATTTTAAATGAACTTGAAAAAAAATATAACTATAATAATTAACGGAAATCTGATATAACTTTATTAATGAAAATTTATAAAAGGAGGAAGGAACATAATTTCTAACAATTGTGAATTTTTCCTAATTTTTCCTAATGAGACACTTTTAATGATACTTATCAAAAACCAATAATGACAGAAATTGTGCCATAAATAATAATTAACATTGTTATTACTAAGTATTCATAAATCTTCTTGTAACTATACTCTTCCCTTTAAAATGTTAAAATACTCAAAATTTCATATTTTAAAAAAGCTGTAAAAATGTAATGTTTGTGTCGTATGTAAAATATGTTTTAAATAGTGGTTATTCTTATTTTTAGAGTGTACAAATTTAATTATAAATTTAATTATAAATAATTTATTTATATATATATATATATATATATATATATATATATACACAAATAATATTGTTTTATGATTCCCATTCTGTCATTATAACCAACAACGACACTGTATCAAATAACACAACTGTTATAGAAGCGCCACCCTCAAATATTTCCTCTTACCAAAATCTATAAGAACTATACTTTTCGCATCTGTTTTACAATTTTATATTTCACCAAATTCAATAGAGTTCCAGTATACAGAGCTATCAGAAAAGTCTTGGAACATTATTATTAAAAAA
>JAPDSC010039468.1:16964-38090 GCA_026290005.1 Latrodectus geometricus
AAAAAAAAAAAAAAAAAAAAAAAAAAAAAAAAAAAAAAATCTGAAATCTTATTTAAAATAAACTAAGCAATAGAAAAATGAATGCATATATTCTTAAACAAAATAAAAAACTATTGGATAAAAATATTACAAATGGAAAAAAATAAATTGAATTTGACACGTATTCGCTTATATTATTGGGCCA
Organism: Latrodectus geometricus; assembly: GCA_026290005.1. Classification (NCBI taxonomy): domain Eukaryota; kingdom Metazoa; phylum Arthropoda; class Arachnida; order Araneae; family Theridiidae; genus Latrodectus; species Latrodectus geometricus. Next base: position 17,149 of record JAPDSC010039468.1, read on the forward strand.
GGATGTCCTGCGGTTGGTTAAAGCATCGCTCTTATCGGCTTCCTATTCTATCCTTTAAAGCATAACTTTAAGAAGTTTCAGTTAAGCTCTTCAGAGTTGTCACAGGATTGCTTAACAAGCTAGTATCTGAAAGCTGGATCTAAGATCTTTAGTTTAGCAGCTCAAGGCAATGAGTACCACTTTTTAGATATTTGGTTGAGAATCCACTTTAGGTCCTAAAAGGATCAGCTCATGTAAACAACAAAATTAAAGAAAAAGCATTTAATTGTAGAATAACTCATGTGCAATTTTCTGGTCAACATGATAACACTATTTGAGTACATGACAAGTTTTTCAAGTGGGTGAATTAACAAAACAATTATATTTGCTATCGCGATTCTTTGAGGACATAACATATATGGTAAGCCAACATATTAGTATTTGTCTAATCTCATTTTAAAGCTAGAAGCCACATTAAAGTTCCTCTTACTATTTCGTTCGAAAAATTTTTAAGTAATAAATTATTGTTTATATTTATTGTTTAATTATTTACACCTGTTTGGTGACAGGCATATGCAATTCTTAAACATTTTATTGCAATAAAATATATTAAAAGATAATTACTTGAGGAACACAACTAGCGATAAAAAGATGCTCCCTCAAATTAACATTAATTTTAAAAATATGAAATTTTATATTTTTTGTTTGCTTTGTGAGTAATTGTTCTTTGTTCGTATTAGTCATAAATGTGTGGTAATTTTTAAAGTCCTGTTGCAATATAATATAAATTGATTTATTGAAAATAATTTTTGAATTTAATCATCCGTCATTTTCTTAACTATAGTAACAGCATTTCATAATTATTCATAATTTATATATCAAAGAGAATTTTTAAAAGTAATCTCTCTCTCTCTGTGTGTACTTTCCAGTACACATCAATTTACTTTACCAATTTTTGTCTTCTGTTATGTCAATTTACAAACACTAATTACATCTTTTTAATTGATTTGGTACTATGATGCTTACAGAGATTTTTGTGCATGAAACAAATTGTAAGAAATTTTGAAACACGTAGGAATAAATATTAAGATATATTATACAAGAGATCTGGAATTTGAAGATGAAAAGATACAAAGTAATTTATCATATAATTCTATTAAGCTGCAACAGTGAATAATTAAATGTCAGAAACACCTTTAAGATATATACCCTCAAACCCTAAAATCTATAAATTTCTAGTTAATTAGAATATATAATAAATTATGCAGCTTGAACATTTTTAGAAAATGCACTTGTAATGGAAATATGCTTGTTTCTTTAGGGTAAGGCAAAATATTGAAGTTATGGTATATATTTATATATATTTCAACATTCAGATGAGAAAAAACACTCTTCCTTAAATTGGTATTTTTTAGCATGCTTGGAAATCAATTAGATTTTAACAGATTCAGAGTTATCAGATTTTTATATCTTTGGAGAAATTAGTATTTATAGTTAATTTTTTCCCGTTAAATATTTGAGTTTCTTCTCATTATTAACTTCCAAATACTCAGTAGAATGGACTTTGTAGGATGGAATAGAAAGTAATTATTTCACTTTATGTTAGAAATGTAGTGTCAATAGTTTATAATATTAAAAGTGCGTAGGTTACCACTGTTTCGTTAAAATTAAAATCTAAACACGTTCAATATTTTTTTTAAAAGTCGAAACTACGTTACATTGTAATAGATTGTAACAATTTTCATCTGTCATCTCATATGTTTACGTAAATGGAGAAAAAATGGAATATACTTCTCTCATTGTTGAGAAATTAAATGAAATATTTATAATAACGCTTTTGGTCTAATCCTCTGACAGAGCATCCCGCGTTTTCCCTAGGTAAGTCAAATGTAGCAAAATTTGCTCATCATTTGATTTTCGCGGGCATATTTTTTTCTTGATTTATTGAAGAGCGCATCCCGTTTTTTTACCGTTTAACCAGTAAGATAAATTATATACAGTATTGAACGCTTAATTTGTGTTTTGTCTAACAGATGGCAGAAGTCATCTGTTAGCTTAAATGGTGGCATTCGAAGGTACTTTGTATTTATCTCTCTAACTTCACTATGTTTACCTCCTTCTTCTAATCAAAAGTGGCAGATAGAAAACATTCAGTGATTAATAAAGTATGTATACTTGATAATGTTTCTGATTCTGAAAGTGATTTTAGTTGTGTTAGTGATAGTGGTGTAGATTTTTCAGTGATTGTGAAGTATATTCTACAGTTCATTATATTTTCTTAAGTTTTATATATTTTACTTTTTAAAATTATAAATAGAAACTAATTGCAATTCAATGGATATTTATTAAAACATTTTTAACAATATCTGAAATTAGTTTCTGAAATTAACTTAGCTTCTCATGATAAAAATCTATGTAAAAATATTTTCTGAAAAAAAAATGCATATTTCAATATCTTAACATATCTAGATTTTAAAGATTTTTTAAAATGTTACTCAATTTTTGGAAGTGACTTCCGCATACAAATGAAGTAGTCAAAGGTTTAAAAGTTCACGGATTAGTTTCCCTCTTCAGAAAGGAATGTACATAGTTATTCGGAATTCATTTTAAACTGGATGGCTTTTTATTGCAAAAACGATCACTGAGCGAACCAGTTATAACAATCGACTATTCGACAATGATTCAGATCAAATATAAAACATATTCCACTCTGAATGAGATATATACCACTGTGAATGACAATATCATAATTAAGGTAAAAATTTAGCATTTAATTTATTAATTATTTAATATTAATTATTATTAATTATTTATTATTTTGATAAACGAATTGAAACTTTTCCAAATTGAGCTTTAGACTCTGTAAAAAATGAGTTAATATAATGTATCGATCTAAATTTTTTTTGGTACTAATGTATTGGAAAATGAATGGATTTTGGCACTTGTCAATTCATCAAATATTTTTACCAAACCAACACATTATTTCTAGTAGTTATGTATCAGATTTTATTACAGTGATCTAAAGCAAATCAATTGGTGTGATAGAGAATCAATGTCCATTCTAATATCAGTTTCATTTACAGAAGTTCATCTATATTAAATACTAATCTCCTCATATATTTTGTCCCTTTATATATATATATATATATATATATATATATATATATATATATATATAGTCATAGATAAGAATTTACTATATTCTTGCAATACAGAAAATATGAATATGTATTAGCCAGTGAAAAAGGATCGAACACTGAACTAAAGAAATTATAAAATATACTTAAAACCAAACTAAAGAAAACCGTTTTTAGATTGTTGGAGAATTGGAAAAACAATGTTAGGAAGAATGTCCATATCAATTAACTTTACTATTACTAGAAAATTAAATAGAAATAAATTTCTATAATTCAATGAAAATTTTTTAACTCATGCTCATTAAATTCCAAATTTATAATTTTCTTAATTTAAGTGTTGTCATCAATTAAAAATCTACTGTAACCTAATATAAAAAATTTATTTTATTACCTTACACAAAGATAAAGTATCTTCAACATTACTATAACAACAATGAAATTCATGTTTAGATGAAATATACATCTCTTATTAGCAAGGATCTTTAATTCATTCTTCTCTGCTGTCGTTTATGTAGACAGATTAATTCATGTTTTAAATGACTTCACTTAAAGTAGCTTACTTTTAATTTTTACCAATCGATCACGAAGTATATGAAATTTTAGCACACATCAGATATAAAAGTTTAGAAACACTACATGAACTTTGGAGATGAAATTCAAAAATTCACTAAGTAATCTATCAAGAGGCCTAATTAAAAGGAAACTTGGAACTATAAAATTGTTCAAAATACACTGGGGGAGGCACTTTTATACTAAAATTGTGCTCAAGTACGAATTTAAACAATTACTATTTTTAGATAATTAAATTTCTAGACGCCTAAAATTGGGGATATTTTGTGGATCATGTTTTAATTTGAAATAGGCGTATACTTAGGGCATACAATAGCAACTCTAATGTTATTGGTTTTACTGCTAAGTATATAATAGAAAGTAAATTTTATTATATTTTATGGACCCATGCATATAATTAAGTCCATGCTTATTATTTTTAAAAATATTTTTAACTTAAAAGTAATAAATCATACGAGAGTGTTGTAGAGTATATTTATTTCTTATAACTAGCTATTGAGTGGGAATTTAAAGTTACCTTTAAAAAGAGAACCATATATTTTTGATCATGTGATAAATATTTCAATGTGATTTTCACAAGCATCTTAAATTAATTAAAATTGTTATTTAATTTTATATGTTTGTTATTAAATGGTCAGGTTCTGCACACTTAAGAGAATTAGACCAAGAAAATTAAACTGGATTGTGGTACTTCGAGACACTATTAATATAAAACCAATGTTTGATTTGAGCTGTCACCTACAGTTCAGATGATCTCTCGCTCTCTGTGTACACACACACACACACACACACACACACACACACACACACACACACACACACACACACACACACACACACACACACACACACACACACACACACACACACATATATATATATATATATATATATATATATATATATTGCCAAATAGAATCCTTCCATTTAATAGCCAAATAGAATCTTTTCCTGCCATTTTAACGAAGATAATCTTTCTGTAATAAATATTTCTTCAATTACATACAACTTAAAATATAACTTCACCAAATATGAATTTTCTCTAATACTTTGAAAGATAAAATTTCATCCATTTATTATTGATTCTTTATATTTTATATATATATATATACATAAACTGACACTAATTGTGTCACATTTTTAATATTTAAAGAGAACTCTATTCTAAGGTGTTTATAGCTATTTGCATTTACACTTATATATCATTTGTTACTTTTGAACAATAATCTGATATCAAAGTTTTTTTCCCTTTTGTAATCTGCCTGAATTCATATTAATATTTTGATAATATTAGCATTAACATGCGTTTATTAGTTCTAGATTCTCTAGTTTTATAAAAATATTAAGTAGTTAATGATTTTAAAAAAATCATAAACTTTCTCCATATAATTAACTTTAACACAAACGATATATTGAACAATATAAAACAAATTTAACTCTATCAAATTACTCAGCAAAATGTTAAAATTAAAATATTCGTGAATATTAATTTTAAATGCAATGAGTGTGTGCTATGTATATATATTTCATTAATTAAGGAAAATAATAAAAATTAAAAATTTATTTTAATTATTCTATTATTCTGAAAAATTTTGTGAAACTTTTGCAGATAAAAATATTGGAACAATGCACTGTCATACAAAAAATGCTAAGATAATCATAAGAGATTATACTGAGGTTTATTTTGATGAAGAGTTGTTTGCCATAATAAGTTTAGTTAGAGTCATGAAAGTGAGAAATTTGTGATGAAAAAAAATTATGCAGTCATACAATTTTATAAATGTTATGACAGCTATAATTTTTTTTATTGAGGGACGGGTATAAAAAGAATATAGGAGAAATCTACATTCTAATCATGTTATAAAACTCTTAAAAGGGGTGATTTTAAAAGGTTTTAAATCTCTCGGAACCTTTCATAATTGCAATAATATCAATTATACTTCAATGGATGATTGCTAGAATTTGCATTACAAATGATCGATTTAATTTCTAATTGATAACTAATAATCATAATGAAAACAGACTTGGTTTTAAATAAGTCTTTATCAAATATAAGTACTGATTATGTTTCCTAACTTTTTAGATGAAGGCAACGTTTTTTTAAAATTTGAAAATATTTCAAAGTGGTTCGCTGGTTATTTTTCCTGCTTCAGCTCAATTTGAATGTTTTTATCTTTTTAACTAGAATAAAAGGCCCATAAAAGTACATAAAAACACATTCTTTACGTTACTAATAGCATTTTTAATCGGATTAAATTTCCGAAAATTGAAGTTTACAGGAAACTAGAAAATGTTATGGAATCCGTAGAAAAAAAACTATAAAGTGTAAAGACTCGATTTGGATTTAGAACTGCAATATGTGTAGGAAAGTTGCCGTTATTTGTCTGGTTGCACTTATTTTGAAATGTCTTCACCAAAAAATAATAACAATGATAAATAATTGATCGATTATTTTAGTTTTGAAATTTCACAAAAAAGAGCAAATATATTTTCTTTTGCTAGAATAATGTTTTATATTATAAAGAAGAATATAGAATGGATTTCTTGTATAAGTTATAAGAAGAAACACTTACTTAATGACGCCTCTATTTATTAAACGAAAAAAACACAAACTCATGCTATCCAGATCTATAGACATTCAGTGTGCAGTCTTTTGCTGACAATAGTGAAAGGTGTCATTTTACTAATGTCTACTGACATTATTATAGTTAAAAGAGCCTAATGGATATTGATCATTAATATTCAATTTATTTACACACACAATTGTGATAAATATGTGAAACCTATGATCTCTGAGATTAAGTGCACGCTAATGGATTCAAATGGATATTGTGCTTTATCATTACAATTTTGGTGTACAGTATTAACAAATATCTTATCAATTGAACATTTTGTGTGTGAGAATTTAATCATTGAATCCTGGGTAAATTGTACTTCAAAATTATCTTTTAAACCACAGACAAGAGCAATATCTACGTCTTATTCTGATACGTACAAGTTGGACAAATATACACTTTTTTATAAAACTGTAATGATGGAATGTTGATGGCCATAGAATAACTTCTGCTGAGATTTATTGTAGTGCTTTAATGTAACCGGCAGCAAACTAGTATCTTTAATTTTTCCTTCTTTTCTAAGTTTCATAAACTATATATTTTCTCTACAAAGTAACTATCCTAAACTTTAAATGTTTATTGCTCGCCTTCATATTGCATTCTTGTTACCACTCACAACCCTAGCTTTTCACACGACTATTTTTGTATGTTTCTAGTTCTAAAGTATTTTAAATGATTCAGTTTGTTCTTTTAAACTTAAGCTGACAACACGTTACACATACTACATAAGAATCTTATGCCCTTACAAAAATGAATAATAATTTTATTATTTTTTGAAATTATGCATCGCTAATATCAAAACTTTATCTAAGAATTAAAAATAAACCGTTAAGCTCTCCATTCTTCACAAAATAATCTTCATTTGTGATTCACAAGAGTTACAAATGAAAATAATTTTCTGACTCAAGTTTTTTTAAGACACTACAGAGAAGACTTTAAATACAAACTTTGAAATAAACATTCAAACGAAGAAAACAGCTACTTTTTTCGTTGGTTCGTTTTTTAATGTTGGCTAATGCATTCTCAATTTTTTTTACCAAAATATATAAATCTTTCTAATTTTTACAATCCTTTTTTTTTTAAGGTTAATCCTTCTTTATTCAAGAAAGAAACAAAAATATTCTTTCAAACACTAAAACAGAAATTTGAAAAAAGAATTTCAATTCCATAATTTTACGAGTACTATTTCAACTCGTTGAATTTTTAGTAGCTATGTAATGCTAATGAATCAATCTTGAAAATAACATACAAAACTTCAGTATATTTCTTTGAATTTTTAATGTTAAATTGTGGCTTGCATGTTTTTAAAATAACTTCTGCATTTTAAAGAAAATAAAAATTTTATGTTAAAACAATTTATCTTGACTAAAAAATTTATTTTAAAAACATGATGTTTGCTAATATAAAAAATGATCTCGAATCAATTTTTAAAAGAAGCTTAAAATAAGATTTTTTATGGATTGAATCATAAATATATTTCTAAAATAATAAACTTAATTTGAAAAAAGTCATTGATTTAATATTTCTCAGATGTAAGGTTCCAGTACTTAATCTTTTAAATTGATAAAAAGAATTTTACTAAAATTGTTTCAATATTTCTCATAGAAACTATACTACTGCTTTGCATTAAAACACGATAAGTCTTTTGTTGTTTTGTAAAGAAAATTTTATATTATATTAAAATTTAAATATTTAGAATTTTAAAGTATAAAATTTACTGCAGACTATATTAAAATTTAATTTATGCTATATTTAACACAAAATAAAATAAATTTGAATAAGAAGGATATTCTAAATACAAGAATAATTTGAAATATATATATAAATTGATAACTCAACCAGAAGCATCTAGAATCAAGATCAACAAGGCATAAATCATACACTGAAACATATTAAGGAAAGTACCCATAATTTCAGAGGGCGTTGGTAATGGTAGCACAAATTTATGCCTTTTCCTTTTTAAGATAAAGATAAATGCTTAAATATCTAAATGTGCTTTATTTTCTTAAACAGTACGTAGACACATACTTATATATATATATATATATATATATATATATATATGTGTCTACGTACTGATTAAGAAAAATATATATATCGCATACTAAATCAGACAAAAAATATATATGCATATATAAGATCTAAAGGTATATAACCTATAATTAATACATTTTGAATGATTATGTCTGCACAAAGTGAAGTGCTTTCACACTGACAATGAAAGAAACCATTGCACTATTTTTTTTTTAAATTTTTGAATATGAAAAACTTATTCTCAGTAAAGGATAGTAAATACTAACTCCTACTAAATATTTTAATCGTTAATTGTTTTTAAATAATGCCATAAAATATTTATGCTCATTTTCTACCGATTCCAAAATTTCAAAAATATTTTGAAATATTGATAGTTTTATTCATTATTTTCAGTCATTAAAAATTTTATTAATATGAAGAAATTAAAACAAAAATAATTTAGATTTAGTTGAAGAAATTTTTCTGCATTGAAATAAATGACATACATAGAGATACATTTGTATTCATACATAAAGAGTGTTTATTAAAGTATTGTGCCTTATATGGAAAAATATTTAATTAAAGTTGATGTCAGTTTTACATTTAATAAAATAACTGCAAAAATATTTGTAAAGCAAATTTTTCCCTTTATGTTTTACTATCAAATTGTATCTCATGGAATTAAAAACTAGTCATGTAAAATTCAAAATCTTGCATTTTACTTTGATTTCTATTAAATTTCGTAAAGTATTTGTATATTGTGATGTTTGCAACTATAGATCTAGAGCCTTTGACATGGTTACTTTTAGATTAAAAACAACCGATTATTTTAAAATAGTGAAAGCTATTTCTACGGTAATAGGGAAATATTAATAAAAGTCATAAAAGAATAAAAAAACATAATTTTCACTTATCATTAATTTACTCTATTTATACTAAATTTAGTCTTTGAAAAAGATTCAAGATTTCCAAAAGTATTCAAAAAGTGAGATCTTTACACTGATTTTATTTTATTAATTCACTTAAATGTTATTAAGTAAATGATTTATTTTATAAAGAAGCAATTATAAATGTTTTATTCAATTAATAAAATTTAATACAATAAAATATTCTGAATTATACTTGAAAATATTTTAAAATATTCTGGCATTCAAAAAATAAAATATATTGGAAAAAAATTCTTCAATATATTTTATTTTAAACAATCGTTTTAAACAATTCTGAAAAAAAAAGAACTGTACGCAATTTTTTTTAAGCAATTCCATAATTTAAATATGAATTTTAATCTAAATTATATTTTTATAATTGTATACAATAAAAGTAGCCTTAAAAACACATATTTTTTTTAAAAAAATGTTTTTTTTTAAATTTTTCTTTGAAATTTTTTAACTTAATTGTTTTAATTTTAAATAACTTTATAATCTTCAAAATTTTATATTTGACATAAAAGATTGGAATGAAATATTGAATAATTTGATTCATCTCGCATATAAAAAAATTAAATACAGTGAAACATGAGCACTCTCATGATAAGGGTGGCTGTATTCCATTCTAAGACAGTAAATATAATTACTCATCCCTCTAAATAAGGGCTACTAACAAATAATGACCAGTTTTTTACGATACTATTAGTGTCCATTCTATCTATTCTACTGTGTACTTTAACATTTCCTATATTCTCTTATTTCTTATTTTTTTAGGTACCGTTGAGGTTCTGTTGAACAAATCAAACTGCAGAATGAAGTAATTACACAGTGCGGATAGTTACAGAAGGAGACGAAACACAATAATTTCTCGTATTATGCTATTATATTACTAGAATTGTAATGAAAAGTTATAAAAGAAATGGTTAATTCCCAGTGAACGGTACGCTCCATGTACGATTCGCATATATACAACGGTACGCATATATACAATTATTAATTAATTGTATATAATATTGTATAAAATTATATTATTTCCATAAAATAATATAATTTTATATTATATAATTAAATTAATTGTATATTGTATAATTATATTAATTGTACAAAAATAGCGTACCGTACACTGGGATACAGCCAAAGAAATTATTTCATAATAATGTAAGATTTTTTTCAATTCATAATAAAGTAAGAACTTTAACAAATTATAAAATACATAAATTTCAAATTTGAAACGTTAGTAATCACATTTTAATAAATAATAAAAATAAATGTAAATATAAAGCAATCTTCACAAATAAAGAGAGAAAAAAGGAAGCCTATTTTTATTCTTAAAATATTTATAACTATTATTTAATAAATTTTCGTAAATTTAATTTTACGATACATAAAATAAGTTTTAATAGATTTTTTGTATGAAAATGAAAACATTTATATACTTATAATAATTTTAGAAACATAATATTATATAATAATATATTATCAAATCATGGAAATATCGAGGCAGTGTCAAATAATTTTAGCCTCAAAAATTATTTGATATTGTCTTGAGATTTACTGAAAAATTATTTAATCATCCTATATTGTAAAGTAAAAAAAAAATTTTAATACTTACAAGATTGTTTTATTGAAGAGATGTTTCTAAAAATTTAAAACGAAATTTTCATAATTTTTTCTTTATTGTATAGCTTATTACAAATATTCTACGGATAATAAATTATTTTTTAAAAGAATTTTTTAAATCTAACTAAAAAAAGATATAGCATCATTTTAAAAATATTTCAGATCATTAATAACTACTCCATTTTTTTACTTAAAGAAATAATGGTTTTGTTTCCTATCATTAATTACAGAAACATATTATTATAAGAATATTAAAAATAATTAATTTAAATTTTAAGCATTTTACTTAACTGAAATATATTTAAAAGGAAAATGGACATTATTAAAAAACATGCATTTTACATAATATTCTTAAAGTTATTATGATGTATTATGTTTGCAATACCTAAATAAATTTTACGAACATCCGCATTAAAAATTTTTTAAGGTGTTATCTATTTTTTTTATTTTGTCTGTCTCTCTTAACGAGAATCAAGAGAAATTGTAAATTAGTTAGGATGGAAGGAATGCATACACTTTTCAAAATTCAATAAATCCGAGAATTAAAAAAAAATTTTTTTTGAATATTTTCATTAATTTAATATAAAACTGAAGTATTTTAGTTCCATGCTTATTTAGAATTGGTTATCAAATTTTTATGTGTAAAACTTAAAACTTTTAACTTTATCTCTGAAATTGCGGAATTTTTTTATGAAAAAATTCCGCAATTTTTAAGATTAAAAAAAAATATTAAGATTTATTCTGGAAGTAACTAATTTCACTCTCCTGCATTGCAGGTATTTCTTTTCTTTTTCAAATAACTTTTTTTTATAAAATCGTGTATATATTTTATATTTATTATACATAGTTTTTATTAATTACATCTTTTGCTGAGAAAAATTTACCTTTTTAGAATAGAAAAACATTTTTATTGGTGTTATGCTATTATATTAGTTTAACATAATAAAAATATGAGAAAAAAAAATGAAAATCTTATATTTAATCATTTTGAATAAAGTCATCTGCTTGTTTTGTATGTAAACTTCACAAGTTTGAAATTCATAGATTACAGTTTCTTCATTTTCATTCTTCAAAATAGAACAAACTATCCGGTATTTATTTTATCTTGAAGCTCCTATGATTTCTAAGGGATCAATTCACCTATATGTGAGAATTTTCAGGCTAAATAGTCTACTTTCGCATGTTATCTTTTTTCATACATCCCCATTGTATTCTGTTCTTCATTCTAAAGTGGTATGGTAGATTTTCATTACAGGTGCTAGTCTTCAATGAGTTCGAATCTTAAGAAAAAAGTTTTTTTTTTTGTGGAAAGCTGCGATATCTTATAAACCATCGACCAAGCACTCTCAGATTTATGCTCGTTGAATATGTAATATTTTATATTAAAATATATTCTTTACTCTTTTTTGTTTGGTTCATTCATTTATGAGCTAAAGTGTATTAAAAGTGGAATTCAGCAAAGAATAAATTTGACACATTTTATAATTTTTATTTGGTAAAGATGAAAAGGCAGTCTAGACGATAGAATCTGTGAATGGTGTATTTGATCTCTATATTGAAATAGCCAATTACGTGTAATTTTTGTATCGTCAATTCACTTCAGACATTTTTGATGTTAAAGATGCACCTCGCATGGGAACATCGTCGTCAAAATTGCCTATAAAATATCAAAAAATGTTGAAGCTGACCATTTGTTAGCAGTTGTAGCATCGTCCAGAACCTTAAGATCGACCTTAAAATAGTATTTAATCTCTTATGCTAAGCAAGTCCGAAACAAGTTACATAATGATCACGTAAAAATAATGGATTTCTTTTTCTAAAACCTAATATGTGTGTGTAGAATAAAAAGTTTTCACATATTTTTAAAAAATGTTTGCATATATTTCAGATAAATCATTCTGTATGATACATACGTCATTGTTAATTGATGAAAAATTGTTTTCCATATCTCAAGAAGATTAATTCTGTATTGTTCATTTATTTTTTTGCATCATTATATCGGAAAATATTAATAGTTATACCAAATTTAACATTTGTTATAATGATATATTCTTTGCATCCAGAGAAATTTTTAACTTTCATTATAAAAACTACAGTAAATCACCAGAATTCAACAACAATTATTTGAAAGCAGCTTTTATTCTTCGCTATTTCAATTCCGTTGGGTTTTCAAGTATCATGTATATTAAATCCCACGTGTCCTCCCCTTTTGATGATTTGAATAAGGTATGACAATTTCATTTTTAAAGTTGTTTCTTAGAAATAAAATTTTATTTTATAAATTTTCGTAAAATTATAAGAAACAAAATTCCTTAAAGTAAAATTTATTGCTATAAAAATTAAAAATTTAAAAAATAGTATGTTGTTTTTTTAAAGTATTCTGTTATTATTTTAATCGGACATGATTTTGTTCTGTTATAAGTAGTACACATTTTAAAGCAATTATTATAAAAATGTGTTTATTTAATTTCATTGTGCAATGTTTTTCGCAAGTCTGTAGAGAAAATAAATTTCTTTTCAGAATTTAATAGGATAATTTTAGCTAAAAAAAGCTTTGTTAAATAATTAAAAACTAATAAATATATTTTATAAAAAGTCTTATGTACTTACTATTTTCTTAAAAATTGGATTTCAAAGAAGTAATTCTTACAACAAAAGTTTAAATTACATCTGCAAGTAATTACTCGACGTAACTTTATTTTTAATTATATTTAAAATGTAAAATATCTATAGCTACGTTTTTTTATTATTTGTTTGTTAACGATTAGAAATTTTTCCACATATTCCATGACAATCTACTTACATGAATACAGAAGTTTCATTAATACATTTTCTTCTAATTTTCAAGAGTCTTGTTCTAAAATAAAAATCTCTATTCGAGTTAGAGAAATCCTACTTGTGTTAAGTGAAAGGAACTCTCATGAGTCTGCTTTGATTTGTCCTGTACGTGCAGGTATTTTTTCATTTCGATAAATATTAAATATATCTACATTTAGTTAGAAAGCATATGCAAAATGTTTTTGGAATTTTAACATTTTTTTGATGAATTTATTCTTATAATTACCATATTACCATAAATACACGAATTTCCTCTGTTTTAGACATGTTGGAAGCGTAGTTATGAGATTATCTTTTGACTTTTGCTTTCAATACAATTAAAAAGTATGTATAGATAATTAAAATTATGTATAGATTTTCAATATAATGTTTGTTATATTTTTCGAAGAAGAATATGTTAGTATTTACATTGCGTTCAATTCTCGTGTTAAAATATTTCTTTTGAAAGATTTCTATGCTCGTATATAGATTTAAATAGGTTCTATGCTACTTCTTTGGAAGTTTCTATATTTAAGTTGGATTTTAAATTTGTGATTGTTCCACAGAAATATTAACTACAGCTCGCAATTTCCTATTGTATTTCTGTGAATTCTAATATGACTTTTTAAACATTTTATTACATCAAATAAGTTCTCATCAATGAGAAATATTTCCATATAAAGTTTCCCTTAGAAATAGTTTGTTGAGTCTGATCTTTTTGAGTGAAGAATTTTCTTTCATGAAAGATAATTTGTTCCTTAATTAAGGTGTTATATAGTCCTATTTACTACATCATTTAAATTTTAAGCATATTATATAATGACAAACATCAATCTTATTATATAATCTCTAGTCTTTTATTTACTCAGAGAGAATATTATTGTGCTCAGAATGATAAGAACAGTATATACTTAAAGAAAATATTAATTCATGTTATATAGATATTATGTGGAGGCGAAAAATGTATGTATTTTAATGTATTGGCTCTATACTTTTATTGCTTTTATCTTATGATACTATTCTAATTTCTTCGTAACAGTTGTAAGAAGGAATGTTAAAGATGAGAGTAGATGAGAATTAACACTCTGACTGCTTAATTTGTAGGCTCAAATCACTTAAAAAATTGTGTATTTTTTTGCATATTTTAAATCTATAATTATCGGAGATTCACAACATAATTTTTTTCTATCTAGAAAAAATAATGTGCCTTGGGAAACTAAGCTGACAGAAAAATCTTCTTCTGTATTACTACAAAAAATGTCTTTTTAATAAATTACGAATAAACTACAGAAAATTTTTATTTATTACACAAAACAAAAAAGTAATGTAATAAAATAATATAACACAATGAGAAAAAATTATCACTATTAATGAAAAATTTATATCACTATCAAAACAAAAAATACATTCGGAATGTGATACATCATCAGAAATGTATATGTGTCAATAGCTGGGCTTTCTCTAGTGGCCAATTTCCATTAACCCTTGGGGTACATTTGACTATGGAGACTCGTCATCTGCTTATTTCAATACAATGCAGTCTACAAATAATACAATGAATATATAATGAATGAGTACAGTCTTCCAAAATTTATAGTTGTTGGGGACTAGAATGGTCAACCCCGAATTTCCGATAAGTGGTAATAATAATTTTTTATCATTTCAAATTTTACTTTTTTGTATTTTAGGTAAAATTTGTGGAATGTTTTCCTCGCGAATTGAGCCATATGACGTTAAATACATATATTATTGAAAAAAAAGAGAATCTGAGCTTAAAATTTCTTATTTAAAAAAATCAGCCTAATTTTATTAAATGAAAAAATGAAATCAGTAAAAGCAAGATGATATTAAAATTAGTAGAATAAACCAAGAATAAAAAGAGATATACAAAATAATATTCTTAAATGCGCCAAAATTATAATGAATAATAGAATATACACTTGTAAGAAACATTAAAATAAAACAAAAATAGAACTATTTTAAACAAAAAAGAGATAATTTAAGATAATTAGTTTAAGAATTTACTAATTACCATACATTATCGCAATTATTATGATAAGAAAGGTAAGATAGAATTAATTAATATTTGTTTGTAAATAATAATTCAGAATTATGCATTTCCTTTAAGAAAGTTAAAATAAATATTAAATAAATATCAGAAATATAAAATAACACTTTATATTTCTGAAAAGAATATTTTGCAAAAAATAGAATTTTATAAAGAAAACATCAATCATTTGATTTATTGAAGATTCACTGTTGAAAAATAAATTTATTTGTCACTTATTAAATTAGAATTTAGGTTACAAATACAATCATATTCTCAGCTATAAAGTCTTTATTAAGATATAGAATAAAAGTTTAAATTAATGAGAAAAAATTCTACCATAGTAAACATGTGCTTAACTCATTTCATAAATTACATTTTTCATACACTGACGAAAACTTTTTTAATTTTCTAATATAAATAAGAAGTCAGCAAATGTATCATTTGTTTAAATTAGTCCCCAGATAAATTCAGAGCTATCTATATTTTCTTCAGATATTTTTTGAATTTTTGAAGAATACTCTCTTGTTCAAAATTCTGAAACCATAGTTGCAATTAATAAACTTCATTACTTTCTTTAATCTTTCCTTAAAAAAATGAAAAAAATCCTTAATAATTATCAAAATAATAACAAGGAGATTTGTAACCAATCTAACGTGATATTTTATTTTTCATTTTTTTACGAAAATTCTCAAGTGATCATGATAAATCGATTTCACTCAGTATACATAAATATATACCTTACATTTTAAAAACTAAAGATTAAGAAATAAAGAAAGCGTCTTTAATGAAATCCCTTTTCCCTAAGGCACTAGATGATCATAGGAAAGTACAGGGAATCTATTTTCCCAAGCACGCATCATTTTCTGTTACTGTATATTGAATTGAATTAAAACATTTCTAGATCCTGTATCATTTAAAATTTGAAACTATTCTAAAAAGACTTGAAGCCCTTTTCCAACATTTTTAGCTTGCCGATGTCATTGTCAGTATGAAGGAATCTTTAATATTTGAAATATTACCAGATTGGTGATTTCCTGACAGATTAAAGAAAGTTCATAGAGGCAGAAAATATTAAGGGGAAAAGTAATTTTAAATAGTACATTGAAACTGAAATAATTTTGATTAAAAGAAGTTGTATGTTTAGCTGTTGAAATATTTCTTAAATTGCATTAAAGCTCTAATATACACAATTAATTATAATTGAAAATATGGTAAAATTTGGTATTTGATATGGATACTACGTATTTTTTAAAGTATAGATATATATGAAATGATGTATTAATATCATCTGCTAAATTTGTGTCTATGGAGCTATCTTATTTTCTCAATTAAAATTAAACTAAAGAATTGAATTGCTTAAAAACTATTTTTTTTGACAGAAGTCAACAGAATAATATCTGTATCTTGATAATTTTTGAAGAATTACATGTGACAAGAAATAGTTTATTTATGAGCTCTTTTCTATTTTTAGAAAAACATGAATTATAATCTTTCTTAACATTTAATAAGTGTTCTATATATTATTTTCACAAATTTCAAGTTTATGCAGTTTTTGATATGGGTAGTGGAACCAATATTTTTTTTATCAACTTTGGAATTGATTATTTATGTGTTTGTTATATATAAATAATATTATATGTTATATACAATAAATGATTAAATATAGCATCGCCAATATAAGCTTTCATCCTTTATTTATTAAGTTTCTGTAAATTTTCTCGTGAAATGTATAGTTTGTTTAATATATATATATATATATATATATATATATATATGTATTACATATTACATATTATACATCATTTACTAAGTTTCTCTAGTTTTTCTTGTGAAATAAATATTTTGTATAGAGTTCTATTTCATTTATTTTTTTAAACAGGACTTAAATTTTGGTTTTAAATTAATTTTAACAGCATTTAAGTAGAAAAACAGATTATTTATGAAATTTCAAATCAAAATTTTGAGGTTCTATTATCAGTTATATTTCTCGACATTAAGAGAAGAATATTTCCAATCTCATGAATACTTTTTTTTTTCTTCTGCTTTGTCGCAATATAAAATAATTACAATTGCTTTTAAATTTACAGGAAAGTAATACGGATAAAATGATGAAAATTCTGAAAATGCTTTTAGAAACAACTTTAGAACTATTTTTAAAGTAAAATAATTATAATAAATAAATTCTGGTTTTTTAAAATCTGATATGCGATAAATTGGTGCAAAAAAATCTCTCTTTTAAATTGATAAATATATGAAATATTCCAGCTTGTTTTAGCTTCCCTAACTTTATAGACATCATTTGTATCAATTAATTTTTCCTAGACTTAATTTTTCTAAAATCTGAAAAAGAAAAAATATTTTTGTGATGTCATTTTTTGACTAATTAAAAAGCTGATCAGTATTTTCAAATTTATCACAAATTTTCACGCCTTAATTGCTGAAACAAGAATTAAATTATTCTTGTTGATATACTGCATTTATTAAATGCATAATACCATAACAATTAGGGAATGATTTAATAGTAACTCACATTTCATATACTTTATTTTTTGTATTATCATTAAATTAATTCTTCTATTTTTCAAGCTCCATGTGTCTCTTGAATTTTAAATTTTTTACTTCGTTTTCTAATATCAAATGGTGCTTTGTTTTTAGAGTCTCATGAAGACCACAAATATGCAAGTAATTACTTGTAGAGGAATTCGGACACATAAGACGATAAAAAGCTAACAATATGACTCTAAATTATTTTAAATCGAAAAACATTTTCTAATATCCATAACACTTTCAGTTTATGATTTCGTGTGCTATCATTTTTGTGTAAGTGCAGCTGGCTTTTTCCTTTTCTCATATCGTCTGTTTCCAATCTATCGTCTGCTGGTGAAAGTGCTTTATTCTAAACTTTTATCTCTATAAGTTTCTTTGGCAATGCAAAGTTTTTTCAAGTGGTTTTGTTCAAAAATGTTTATAGTATAGCGTGAGATTCAACACTTCAATGTTTGAAATTTGCTCGTTCAGGCCTTTTCTTGAAAACCTGAATGAGAAGTCTTCTCGGCAAATACTTTGTATTTTGTTTTCTTATTTTTATTACTTTTACAGAGATACCTGAATTATTATCCCCTGAATCCTGTTTCTAAATGAAATCTGATTGTTAATGTACATGTATATGTTCACTATGAAACTTCAAAATTTTGTAAGCTATTTCCCATAAAATGTTCTTGAAAGAAGATAAAGAAAATGAGGAAATTTCTATCAATGTCTCTTCATTTAGGTATGGGTGATAAAATATTATTTTTCTTCTCGCAGGATTTCATGAGGTCTACTGTTACTGAATTTCATTATTATGTTTTCACGACATCTTTTTTTGTTCTAGAAAAAAATTATTTTATTTTTATTACAAATTATTTACGTTACTTGTAAATTATTAGACTGTGTTAGTGTTAAATTACTTTGGAATTTTATTTTTGATTTCATTCTTATTTTATACCTGCATTTATAAAAATATCTTACTTCGACGTTAAGTTAAAGTTAAGCTTTGAGCAATTTTGTTTTTTGGTAAAGTAGAATTGTTAAACTTAAATGAATGTCTGTCTTTTACAATATAGCTTACATTACTTACATTTCAAGGTTGGTGGACGAACATTCTTAAGGAAATTTTAAATTTAACAAACACCTTTTTAAAGACGTTAATTGAATAATGAAAGATTTTATTTCCTAAATATTTCTGTTGGTAAAACAAGAAAGCAATTTTCATAAATTATAACTAATATATATTATTAAATATATATAAATGAATAATATATCTGGCCCAATTTCAAATAATTTGCAAAAATTCAAAAATTAGAACTTATAAACTTTAAACTATTTAACAATTAATTTAATATATAGTACAGAAATGGAACTACTATAAAACATTAAAATTTTAATATATGCTAAACTTAATTTTATTTTAACATAATTCAAAACTACTTATATTCTCATTATAATTGTTCATATTAAAATATTTAGTTAACCAATGATTCCAGAATTTGAGAAATTTTTGATAGGAAAAATACTTTTAATTCTCTTAAGATCAGTAAAATTTTAAAATGATGTTTTTTTACTCATATTCATTATTTGCCAATGTATTTATTTTTTGTTTTTAATTTTATATTAAGAAGATCAGAGCAATTCTCATTTTCAATCAGTTATCGCAAAAAAAAAAGAAACTTTGAAATCATTCATGACTCCCAAAATGGTTTTGAAGGGAAGAATATACTTTGAGAAATCAATTTCGCAAACAATGAAAGCAATATCATGTGTTTGATTTTTTCCAATGCAGTATCGATAACTTCTTTTCAAATGTTTATAATTGGCTTTTAAAAGTTTGAAAATCTTTTCAGAACTGGGTTCAGTAGTCAAAATAAATAAATAAAACATACTATGCCATACAAGAATATTTACAAGAATATTTATAACAAACTGTAACAACAATTATTTATCGGACATTCTTTAACATTACATTAATAAAAATAATACACGAAAAACTAGAAGTGCTATGAAATTAAAAAAAGATTTTAATAAACAGGACCCATATTAGATATACTTCAAGGTGTTTAGGATAACGATATGTAGTAACGAAAAACATTAATCCACCCTTATATCAAAATAAAATTTTTTGCAAACTTAACTGAACATTTTATGAACGATTTCTGCAATAATTTAAATAGTTGTTAAAGATTTTCCTTTCTTAATTTTATAATTTTTGCTTAAATGCTAATATGAAAAAAAGTATGATTCACAATTGAAAAACAAGTATACTAATTTTATGAATCGATACTTAAATAACAATGAACAGAAAATTTCAACTTCATTTAAAAATACATTTCATGCTACTTTTAAGAGAAATCAAAGAATTTAACTTTACATGTAAGAAAAATAATTTATTTAAATTTTTTTGAACAGATATCAATAAAAACTATTCTTTTCTGTAGAAATGGAAGATTTAAATTATAAAAAGGGGAATTTTTTTTTACTTTTGAAAATCATTCTATTGCTTTCATTGAGCTTGTTAAAAAGATTAATTGAAACAATTAAGGGAATTCACCTATTCTGCTTACCTAAGCAATTAAATAGTAGACGAGGGAAACAAACGAAAAAAGAAATCGCTTAGTTAATCAATAGAGTTGAAGCATTTTTCAAAAGCCTTTTAAAAGTGAAACGAATAAACTCTAAT